>JAAXYV010000128.1:0-15371 GCA_036851875.1 Novacerus sp. FZ-2019
GGGAGTGTGGCGTCATCAGGCGACCACGTGGGTAGTGGAGACCACGGGGGAGTGTGGCGTCATCAGGCGACCACGTGGGTCGTCCTCTATCATGCACCTACAGTAAATCTATATATTAATAAGCAGTATTGATAATTTATCCGGCTAGACGGCTAAGTTCACTCCCCAACACTATACATTAATTCAAAGCTGTAGATTTGTCCTACACTCTCTAAATTTTGAAAAACACGACAAGCTACCGAATTTTCAACGGAGCACCATTACAAAATAACCGTACTTTTATATTAGGGTTTTTGGCGGGCGAAAGCAAATTTCAGGTGTGGTTCAATGTAGTGCTGGCTTGTTTCTCACTCGACTAAGAATTTTGATGTAAACACAAACCGCCGAATTTCGACGGACAGACTAATTACACGAATATCTGTATGCACAATACAATGTCTTTTGATATTGCAGCCCTTGATCAGATGCAGAATCTAGAGTCAAGGCCGAAAATTCTTGTCAAAATTCTACATCACATATTTACTGCGACCAAGTCAAAATTAGAAAATAGCAATATACAACATGCAACCAACCAAAATACTAGATATTAGATAACCTACCCTAAGTGTAATGGAATAACAACAAACACACTTCACTTAATTTTAGGTAACAAGTATACCAAGCATCATTGATTGCATTGAATTGCACAGTCAGTCAGTACGAAGAAAGCACATGAACATTGGTTGATGCTTGCAGAGTTGTTGCGTTGTTGTAGTCACTTGACTTGACTTCCTTGGCGTTGACTTTTCCCTTGCCAATTGACAGAATTACATCAAATGCAATCTAACTTGTATATATATACAACATACCCAACATAGGTTCAGGCTCATGCTTTTGCTTACATACTCGGCTTTACCATGTAGTGTGTAGAGTTGTAGACTACTGTTGTATAGAGGCTTGTCCTGCTGCATGAATTATTCACATCTCACATTCGCATTGTAAACTATATTACACTTACTGCATAGGTACCATATATATGTAGAGAAAAATGTGTAGAGACATAGGTAAGAGTAAGGCTAGGGTAGATATGTAGGTAGGCATGTATTATATATACTATGTATGTAATCACTTTAGATAGAGATGTGTCGAC
Organism: Novacerus sp. FZ-2019; assembly: GCA_036851875.1. Taxonomy (NCBI): domain Eukaryota; kingdom Metazoa; phylum Arthropoda; class Collembola; order Entomobryomorpha; family Tomoceridae; genus Novacerus; species Novacerus sp. FZ-2019. Next base: position 1,130 of record JAAXYV010000128.1, read on the forward strand.
TTCAGTTGAGTGTTAAGTCCCAGATGAATTTCTCACCCACTCACACTATCTCTATTCCATTACATTACTCGAGTGAAGTAAAATACATTGTGTTGTGCAGTGTGCAGTTACTACTACTACCACTATTATACAGCCAGCATAAACCAAGCCAAGGCACGGCAAGAGAACACAAAACATGACATTTCATCGAATTCCATGGAATGGATTCCATTCAATGGAATTACATTACATTCTATTCACTATTGCACTGCATTGCAACGAATTGTATTATTAGTTTTGTTATTACCCCTTTTCCTTTCCAACTTCAAACTTTCAGGGTATCTTTTTGAAAGTAAAGCTTATACATGTACAGTACAGACAGACATACCCAACCGAACTATAATTCGACGAAGAAGCAATTCTTTTTATAGTAACTGTATTAGGTTGCATTTTATGCAGTGCAGAGAGAGAGAGAGAAGAAAGAAATTGTGTTCTTGGAGAGATTGAATGATGAAATGAAGATGAAAGAGGTAGAGAAGTGCTTCTTCGTGTATATCGTTTTGTTTTCGATGGGATAGAATGGAGTAGGTATCTACAGATTTTGTTTTTAGTTTAGTAAGGGGATTATTTATTAAAGCAGACATCGACAGTTGAATACCCATCCTTTCCAAGACTTTTGAAACTAACCAACCTTACCAACCCTTTCCAGACTGACTAAAGGGGTTTCTTTATTTGTAAGAACTTTTACTTCCTTCCGTAAGAAACCAAAATAGAAGACACTTTATTTCTGGAGAATTCTACTATAGGTACTACTACTATATTTTTAAAATCTGTTACTGTAATGTTTGCCAAATTGCACGTTGTGATCTAATTACGATTTGAAGAAGCAAAGTCAATAAATCAGAACATCATCAAAAGAGGAATTACTTAGAGGAATTTTAACTCACGGTGGGTTTCAATTACATTGGATTCTATTTGTCGAGAGTGTACTTTTACATTCAATTATCTTGAGGTTCTGTAAGACTTGACTGATTTGGTTAAGATTTCAACTCAACGTAAAGCTTGCAGACAGAGTTGTCTCTCACTGAACTTTGAAACCACAAGTGCATACCAAGGAAACTCAATACCATCCAACTACAATTTCCAATCTATTCAATGTAGTGACGGGCTGTTTTTTATTGAACGGGAAGGAAACACGGGCAAAGACGGAAGCTGTGCTATGCTTTAGACCAGGGTGCATTATGCTTTGGTTGGTGATCCTGACAAAAAAGATTTCATTCAGACCATGCATTCGTTATGATGTAATAGAAGAAATCAAACTATTTTATTGAAGTACTTAGTTTTATTTTACCCCTATCTACCAGTGAGCAAACGGGGAGTTGATGTTTTTGAAGAATTGAAGTGCTTCAGTGGTTTCCTTATTCCTGGAACTGGTTGGGAAGGGTATTCAATTGCCAATGTCTGGTCTTACCTGTGAATGGAACAACCAATGTAAGTTATACTGTTTTCATTGGCATATTTTGCATAAATTCTACGTACTAAATTGTGTGTTTCATTTGATACAGAGAAGGTGGAAAACTTATTCCAAATTGATGTTGATGTTTCTTAGAAAAACTTGAAAAAAATTAATGCTCACGTCGCTTCGACGTGATTTCTTCTGAAATGAAAACTATCTGTAGACTGCATGGAGCTGACATAACAATTATGAAGTAGAGGAAGGAGAATGAAAACTACTGGAAAGGAGAGAATGCACCCGATATCATTTGATTGCTTTTCAGTTTACAATTTTTCCATTATACTTTATATATAATGTAAAATAACTGCTACGATATTGCCTATGCCTAGAATTTTTTACTTGCATTTGGAGTGTTTCATATAAATATTTTCCTGCACAGGATTTCAATTTCATTCGTATTTGATTGTTAACACTTCACTCATCACTTACCATATTCGAAGTTTTGATTCAATTATTTACATGCTTCGATTCATCCTCGTCGCAAGTTAGAAAAAGGAATGGTGATATTTTTTCGAAAAAAACACAAATGATGCACAACATGTCACATTCAGAGGTACCAACGAAGGAGTGAAATACATTTTTGGTGATTCAGAAAAAATATTCGCTCTCTAGCATATTTTTTATTAAAGTTGTTCAATAATTAATTTTTCCAACAACTTTCCATTCCCAAGATATGTAACATGTCAATTATTTCATACTATAATATATCCTACATGGCTTATATAGCTGACTAGAATATGTACAATTTATTACACAGATATGATCTAAAAAGGAAGGGAAAAAAGATCCCAATTTATGTATACTGCAGCAGGTGATGAGATTTGATGAAATGATCTCTGATCTGGATCTCGGATCCACTACTCTGATTATGATGTGAGAATGAGTGCCAAAAATGATCCAGGGAATTGGAATGGAACTGGAAATGAAAGTGCTTTTATGTTTTCGTAATCATCCAAGATCATTTATGGTTGGTTGTGACGTGGGTGGATTTCCAACACGGATATACGCATTTGTACATGGTGTGATGATAACTCATCCCGATGAGTATGGAGTGATATATAGAGGGAACAAATCCCCACAGAATCTATAGTGTGTGATACACATACTTAATATATATAAAGTATCTTTGTATGTAATATTAAATGTCCTCATTTTTATTGTTTGCTCTTTCCCAGTTGTTGATTCATTTCTTTCCGTACGGTTTATATTCCCGTCCTTCTTCGTTTTCTTTCCTTTCTTTTTCTTCATTTTGTTCCTTTCCTTCCTTCCTATCCTTACTCCATTCAATCTTTACCTCAACGGGGGCCGTCAGATCAAGAAGAGGAGATAACGGAACCAAAGCCAAAACTATCAAAGCAAGAGCCAGATGAGCATCTAATTTTCTTTCCCGTCAGGAGGAGAAGGTAAAGCAAGACAAGACAGGACAAGATAAGGCAATGCAAGACAAGGCAAGGGATGAAAAACTCAAGACGAAGAGAAAGAGAGAAAACGAGAGAAAGACGAGAAGATTGGAATGGCTTGGTCCTGGGTTTTTACGTTTCAGTATGTCTTTCTGTATTTGAGTGAGTCTATAATCTAAGATCTTGCCTGAGTCTGGCATGCAGTTGCCACTTCGCTCTCCTGTTTTCTGAGTGCGTGAAAGGTAAAATGGATGGAAAGACACAGAGATAGACAAGTACAGGACACCATATATAAATACTCGGCTAGACTCCGCGTATACACATTTTTTCCATTTATTTCTAGGTACCTAAGTAGATTCTTGTTCCTACTATAGAAGGAGTAGGTGAAGAAACTTGAGCCGAACGAAGAAAGAAAAAGATGATCGTGCCATAGCCCTGCCTTTTGTAATTCGTGAAGTGTACTCACGATCAGTGATCACTACAAAAAGCAGTATAGTAGTAGTAGCAGTAGTAGTAATAGTAGTGAAGGAAATAGTAATAGGTTTGTTGCGCCTTAGCATAGGCTAACCACTTAAATGGAATTCTCAGGTGTGCTCAAAAGAGAAGATTTATTGAGGAACAGCTATTTTACTTTATTTTTTTTCTCGCTCTTATATATATTTATTGCTTTTACTTTTTTTTTCTTCATCGAAGTAAACTCAATTCTGAACCGCTATTCTTTCATCCATCCATCTCTGAACTTATATTCATAGAACATTGACTATAGTTTATAATGAATTTGTGCTGAAACTTTCAAGATATCAATTTTATGTACCTAAGATTATACCTATGTATTCATTTATACGAGATGTAGAATATACTGTCACTGTGATACTAATACTCCCTTATACCCTATCATGTCTTAACAAACCACACTATACCGTATCACTACTAGACTGTAGTCACATAAAAGTAAAATGCACTGCTATGTAAAGGTAATCAAATCGAGTTTCTCTCTCATCTCCTGGTTGTCGGGATGTGATGTGAATGTTTGTTAGATTGCTCGTAGTCAGTGAGTGATGCTAGGCTATGTAATGTAGGTTACGTTCTGTACGAGACATGTGTAGCTATAAAGCAAAGCATTATTCCAGCACTAAGATTCTTATAGACTAGGGACATACAAGTTTGGAAGAGGGTGCAATCCAAATTTTAGGTAGTACTTCCTTTTATATTGGTTTCTTTGGGAGAACTTTCTTTGATTACATTTATCTACTGCTTTTATAGGTACTTTCTTTCCTTTTACAATACTTCTTTGTCGATTTTCACGTCGCTCACTCTTCAGTTTCAGTTTGTAACCTATATTATGGGTCTAGTAGGTCTTAGGGCCAAGTCATGTGTTATAAGAATCAGATAACCGGGGGGAGGGTGGAACCTGCTGCAGGGAACAATACACAGCCCCAGAACAAGAGAACCTAACTTCAAACTCTCGCTCGCACTGACGTGACAAGTTCATCGACGACGACGTCGTCGTTTATAAATGAATCTATATAGCTGTTTTAGAGTTAAATATACTAATTATTGTTTATATATCAGGGTGTAAAATATTCAACATATAATAAGTACTGACGGATAGTACGTATCTTCTACAAATATGTGTTCGTATCCTGGGTTGGCTGATTAATTCAGGTGGAGTAAGGATTATTAATCGGATTAGGGAGTATTAATGAACCCCTAATCCTTAATTCCAGTAATATCATTTGAAAATTAATTCTTAATCCCCAAACACCAATTTTCGAAATTAATCCCAATCCAATTCCGTAATCCTAGAATTATAGAATTAATTCCGTGTGGGATTAATTTAAAACCATCTTCATGCACGACTTTTGATTGATTCTTTTCCATTAATTTGATTTCGTGGGAGACAAGTAGTTAACTTAGCTGGGATGAGTTTTGGTTAACCACGACATGCTAACGAACTCATTTGAGCTCTCTTGTAGAGTAGTCACAGTCGTGCAGAGCTGATTTCTAAACAAAGAAAAGCTATGATTTGAATTCAATTCGTATAATATGTTTGAAGCATAATACAATCATCGCTACTGTTTTCAGTTCGAACTGTTTAAAAGATCTTCAGTTAGGTAGATTGATACTTACACTAAACACACTTAGGTTTTCTGTTGAACATTTGGGAATAAGGATTGTTTAATTAACAGTTAATGATTAACTAATTATGTTGTCTGTGTTTATTTGGGAATGGAAATTGTGTGACGCGTCTACGTTTCGTAATTTTTAACATAAAAAATCGTTTCAAAGTGCTTTAATCTAGTCGGGTTAAAATTAATCTGGATTAAATAATCCACTTTCAAATCTAGAATAAAATGTATTAGGAATCCCAAATTAATCCACTTCAACGGTTTATTAATCTCAATCTAAAATCCTTATCCCGAATTTTAAAATGTTTATTCCTAATCCTTAATCCCCGAAAGAATGCCTTAATCACTCAACCCTGATCCTATCCCATCATCGGTTCTGCGAAATCTGTTCATTTTACATTATGTATTACACCCATATCTTTGAATTTGGTTTTGGTTTTGGTTTTGAATCTTAATGCATAATGCAACACGCCCCATACTGCAATTACTCAACCGTCTACAATGGTAATTACATCTCCATCTCCTCATATGTACTAATGGCTAATATATGCATATGGTAATAGTATTTCAATTCCCAAGTTTGATTTTAACTTGGATACAGCTTCAAACTTTTAAATGAATGGAATATGTGCATAAAGTTGAGAAGAATTCTTGGCTCCTGAGGCTTATCTCTGTTTTACAGATAAAGTTAATCAGTCCTTGACTTGTGACTTGTGAGACGTACCTAGGTCCAAAGTAAGAAATTTCTTACAAAGGCATTATTTCTTCCAAATTAATTACATATAGGTACATAAATGTAAATGTCGGTTATTCGTAGAGAAATAACTAATGCACCTACACAGATATTTGCTGTGGAAATAATTTCACTGTTTTAATCGTGTGTGCTGTGTATCCTATGAATGATAGGAAAACAGAAGAGTTTCGTGTCATACCTAGCATTGGACTATTAGTGCCTCATCGACGAGCTCTATAAACTATGAACAAATTTCAAAATGATCCAATAATACATTAGTTCATCGTAACTTTTCCTAATGTTATTGATGCTCCTCTAGGGGAAGTAAATGGATATAAAAATAAGGTTGAGCTTTCCCCAATACAAAAACCGAAGCGGCAACGTCCGTACCTTAATTCTTCATGAAGGATGGCAGTAATCAACAGACAAGTTAATATGATACTAAAGCATGGCAATGTAGGAGAATGTAATTCAGCTTAATTTCTTCATCTGTTATCGTTAAGGAAACACCGAATGATGAATGACCATATATTGTTGCTTCTCTTTATATAATAAAATTTGTAGATTTTCTCTGTTCCACGAGTTCTGGATATCCTTAGAAAACTTTGCTGCCAAATACTTTTCATTCTGAACACAGAAAGGATATCGGCAAGTCACAATACATAAAGCGTGTAAAATTTATGCAGTTTTCATGCCAGCCCGAGGACTTGTTGAGTTTGATTGTATGCCATATTTTATATCAAAAATATTTAAGCAACCAGCCCAGAATATGCTGTTTGGCGAATAAGCCATGAAAGCTCAGGAAAAAAATCGGCCCTCTCTCTGATTAAATGTAAATAAGTCAAAATAATTCTGAGCCCGAAGGAGGATATGTGTGTCCATAAATACTGTTGTGCATGCTGTTACATTACCCTGAAAAGAATGTTAAATTCATGCACAACAACTTTTATGGACACACTTATCCTCCCTCGCGCTCAGAATTATTTTGAATTATTTATAACCAATCAGAGGAGGGTTGATATTTTACCTGGGCTTTCACCGCTTATTTGTATACAGCATATTCTGGACTGTATACAACGTATCGGCCGCTTATGAATAATGTCCTCTTAAATAATTTTGTTTACTCTACCTGGATGACATCATCGTGTACTCAGGCTGTTTCTAAGACAACAAAAGATCCTACTTAGATGAATTATTAAGCCGTGACCGTAAGGTCAGCATAACAGGCAGCGCTTCAAGCGTCAGTTCGAAAAAATTCAGGTCAAATTCTTAAGTCATGTCATCTCATGAGATAGGATTACCCGGAACCCATATAAATTGGCCACACATCACATTGAATTGAAAGGATCTCCAAAAGTTTCCTGGTGTAGTCGCTTGGTACAGACACTTTGTTGAGAAATTTCCAGATCTTGACTGAAGCTGTATTATAGTTTGAATCGTTCTATACTTGAAACATGATGGGATACAACTCGTCCCGTGAAAACCAAGGGTCACAAAGTTTCGCTTCAGTTCACTTCCCTCCACATATAAAAAGGTTGAGTACATTGAGAACTGGTAGAGAGAGGCAGAGTCGAATACAATACAAGTAATTCAATACAATAAAATAAAGTAGAGAAGAGTGTAGTAAAGTGCAGTAAAAGTAGTTTAGTACCCTTTGTTCTTGTTGCTCGTAGGCAATTTCGGATTGACCCTACCTCTTTATCTGAGTACTTTTAGTTCGAGTTCAGTACTGAATTCTGATAAATTTTTTCTTTAAATAATAGATAATTTCCTCACGTTTGGATTCGATTGGATTGAATTGGAAGGTACGGGATTAAGACTTTTCCTGCGTATCCTTTCTTTAGCTCTTCTTCACTCCACTTATCTTCTACAGTGCTTTCTTCCATAGAACGTGTCCATTAGTTTTATTCTTTTCGACTAGTTATCAACAGTTACTCTTTCTTTCACTCTTTTCTCTATACTATGGTTCTTACATAAAGTACTCTGTCAGTAACTGTAGTTGGTAACAGATTACTATAGAAGTGCCACATATTACGTAATAGGTGTCCAATTTTATTTTTTCCCTGCCTAGCTTTTTCCCATCGATATATATTTGTAGAGAAAGTAGATAAGAATTTCTGACTTGCTGAATTTCTTTCTGCTGTGCTTTACAAATGGAAATACAAAAGGACATAAAGAATTTATTTGTTGTGGCAAAATCAAAGAAAGCATACAATGGACGAGAAATAAGCAATCGTTCAGTTCACGAACATTTTAACTCCCATCAATACAACTCTAATGAACTGCTTTGTTTCATACACAATGAACTTACTTGTTAGAATTTGGGATGATGAGTAGGCATCTTATGTTAAGTACAGTTATTATCTCTGTGTTGCTTATTCTGCATGTAGAAAATAAGAAGCAGAGTCTAAATGAAAGTTTTAGAGCAGCAATGGATCAATCTAGTATAAAAGTGTACCTACATATAAAGAGAGTGATTAGAGGAAGACTAAACTATAGAAGAAGGTAAAACAAACTATAAAGTTTGAATACTGTTGTTAGAAATAGAAAAACATGTTTTTTACAGATGAGCCTTTTGTTGAAATATTAATTTGTATTTGTATCTGTATAGACATTTCTGATTAATAATACGAAAACAATTGTCTGCTAATAAGCAACAGGAGATTGTAAATATAGAATACTGTAAAATTTTATACAACGTTCAACGTTTACACTGTAAATACAACATAAATAATAAATTTTGATTTGTATGTATGTTTTGAAATGACGGAAACGTATATCCATACGGACAAAATAGACTAATTTCAATGGAAAGCGAATTACATTTTCATTCCCTGCCATGCAAAGTCAGCTAGTGTGTGTATTTCAATAAAGGTGCCCGGCCTTTCGCCAAACTACCACCTTTTCTGCCCGCTCTATACATTCGAGATCCGGTCTGTTTCCAAAGTAGCTCTTTTTTATCATAATAGAATCATAACATTATGCATAAATAGGAATAGCAAATGTAATTTCTTTTATTCTTCATAGAGGTACTACATGCCAGTAACATGAGAAACTTTCTCATCAATTGTCAGATGTATTAATTAATAACTTATCCACACTACTCATACCACTTCAGCAGACTGTAACTAAGTTCTTGATAATTACTAGTTATTCAATCAAATTCCAGATAAGTAAGTTTTATACTCTCTTCAGTTTGAAATGTAAATTATTGTTCACATTATGTCAGTAAAATGCTAAGATAAATTTGATTAAATTTGACAGTGTACGAAGTCTCCTGACGTTCTTTATTGTAAACCTTAACTTTAAAAAATGCTGTGCACATCGGCAAGCGCTGCGAACCCATCTTCTCCGTCTTAAAAAAAACGTTTAGCAGCTATAGACGCCGCTGAATTCAAACTCCTTACGTTTACTGGATTGAGCTCAAACTCTATTGACTTGAAGCAAAGGTCAAATGGTGTATTTAGAATTTAGAATACTTATGTTTAGTCGAGTCGGTGTCACTGCATTACAATCTTATTACAAGAGTTGGTTATATCGTTACATGATGTAAATCAGATGCAGTTGAGCCGAAACTGAATTATTGAATTGAGTAAGTAAATAGGTACTAAATTCTATATATGGGTCAACTGGTGGTAAGTCTTAGTGGAATGAGTTTCAAAACAACGCATGATGCGGCTCTGTTACAGTCAGCTTTGTAATATTTGCCGACTTGTAATTTTACACAAGTATTGCTGGAGTTGCACAAGGATCAGCTGTCGTATGCCTTTGTGGGCTAGTAATTACAAAGTATTTATTGACTAGTATTACAACGAAAACCATCCTATATTTATAATCAGTTCAGATTTAGCTTTCCCTTCATCGACCGAGTTCACCTTAATTGGCTCAACATGCAATTTAACAACCAAATAAAATACGAAACTACCTACTAACCCAAACCCTACTGAGTACTTTGCAAGATGGTGTTCCATGCAGTAAAAGAGGAACTCGGGCTGAATTGGAATTATTTTACTGCCAATTTATTACACACACACACGTCGCTCCTTCAGTCAATCTTTGGTGTTCACGTTTTGGTGGATTTGAATGAACTCATAAACCTAAGTGTGAAGTCAAAGCAGGGAAATTATACCAAACAAAGCCACTGAGTCAAATTTTCATGCAGGATTTTGGAGCGATCGTAATTACTGATTTGGTTCATATATTTCATATTTCTACGTTTGTTCGTGAATGGTTCAATTTGTCCTGCTTTGGTGAATTGTACGTATTATTCCACCCATTCTACATTATTCCTTTTCCTTACTTGCGTCCATTTCAGTTAATGTTTTTGACTCAAACCCTAAAATTCAACAACTAACTCCCGATATTCATATTGTGCTTACTTGATCGGAATTTAATTTTTTTGTTCTCTATTCGTAGATGGTAAACTAAAATCACAAATGAAAGCAGAACTGGTGCCGACTGGAAGTTCCACGAAATACGATTTGCAAACGAAAGACCAAGGGAAGCAGTAAAATTTACTCATAGTCAGGATTTATGAACTTTTAAAAGTACTTGAGCCAGTTGAAAGCAAACGTCACTATATTTAATGACTATGTACGTACTGTAGGTATTAGCCGGCTCACACTATATCAATAGTCACGCAATGAAACAAAAACATTCATTGGATTCATTGAACGGGTAGTTGACATGCACTACTAGCGCATACTATATTAAATAAACAGACCAACTTACCTGAGGCAAACCAGTCAACACATAATGTGGCACCAATATTTCTTTACACCTGTGTTGATGATGATTATAGTATAAAAAGGAAAATTTAGCTCATCCTGAACTCACCTCCACTTTCACTATCGTGTAATTGCTAATTACAACTAACACTGATTACAATTACTATGCACCGCACCAGCACAAACGGCAAACGCAATCGGCAAAAGGTGAATGCAGGAAGCATTCATATTCTCATTCTCCATGTACAACTCAGTTCATCCATATTTACTTTTATTCACGCAAATTCAGTTACTGAATTTCTCATTTCCTTCTGTCTCTAGTTGACTCGATATTGTTAAAATTAGGTAAACCTTTGAAATTGATTTAAATTAGATTTTGTACACTTTGATACCGGCTGCAGGGAATTTCACGATGATGACACAATGGCTTCAATTTGATTTATAAAAATAAAAAACATACTTTTATTTATGTTTCGAAATCTGAATGGTTGATATTTTTTAAATCAATATGTGTGGAATAATTCAACAACAGCAAATTGAAATATTCATTGCACAATTTGATATGCTTATTATTTTACCATTTATTTACTATGCTGTAACCTCATTGTTGTGGAGTAAAAATGCTTTATTTTCAGAGCGTCAGAGACTACAAGAAGGATTATATGAATTTGCCATTTCCCAGCAGCTTAACGTTCACTTGCAATGACTGATCCTACCCAAACTATATAGTCAAAGTCCTACATAAACAGAATAAAACTAGTATAGTCTAATCCTGCGCTGCAACCTTGATTTTCATTCAACATTTTCTACCTTCGGTTCGAAGTTAACAAAATGGAAGATCGGTAACCAAACAAATCCTCGTGATTCATCATCCGCAACCTTGTCCCAAAATTATGTATATGAAATAGATTTGAAGGTATATGGATCGAATGAAAGACCCAAAAATTCCATTTGACCTTTCTACTAAATATAAATTGTTGACTAGAGGACCATTTTAAATCTCATAAATCAGATACTCATGTTTTAAGTCAAATGTAATAAGTAGTTGGTTAAAACAAATTGATATCAAGATCTCTAGTAATATCACAACGTAGTTTTGTAATTGTAATTGTAACAGCTTTATTGTCAAAAACATCAAATTGCACATAGGAGACAATCTTCTTTCCATGAATCGACAAAGAATTAGTTTGTACACCAAATTATGAACATGTTCTTTATTCCAATCCTTTCTTTGTATATTCTTTATTCGTACAAATCCAATTTTTTACCTACTACGCAACAATATTACACGTTGGTAGGGTCGAAAATGAATCAATTTTACTTTAAAGGAGTCGTCTTAACTGTGACTTGACGGGACAACGTCTTTAGCATTTAAATCTTAATCTTAATAGTATTCATTTGATGTTCTTTTTACTACTAAATATTAAAGGTCCGAAAAAACTAACTAGTATGTGTACGAATTGAATAATATTTATACAGACAGTTGTATATATTCTGTGCATTCTGTACTGAGACTGATTGTAAGTCCTGAGAATGCATTATGAAGATAGCACTATAAGGGGCTGTTCGCATTATACTTATGCAGTATCTACCCACGCTATTCGACACTGTAAGATATTCCTTACAGAAGTCACAGATGTGACAGTATGTCATATAAATTAGAACTCAGACTGTCTGCACATTCCAACTAATATGCTCTAGTTAGCCAACCCAGATGGTATAATCAGAGTTCTGTAAAACATTCTTTGGAATCAATAGTACAGGACAACCATACTAAAATGTATTTCAATTTAAATTGTAAATAGAAAAGTGCTATTAAAAAAATAAAGAACGAAACTATAGTAGATCCTTTAATTTTAAAGAATAAACGAATAAATAATATAAACTTTAGTAGAAATGTACATATACGCATATATAAGCACAATTTTAAATAATCTGGACCGTTGGGTGACGCTGACGGTCGTACCATTTGTAAAATTACATTTTAAAATTTGCGTATATGTGTATTTGTTTGATGAGTGTATTTGCATGCAAGTATTTGGAGGGGGTAATTATTTATTACAAAGGAAACGTCTTTCAGAGGAATATTCTCAGAGGAAATGTCTCACGGGAAAAGTCTCCGAGGAAATGTCCCTCTGACGAAAAGTCCGCAGAGGAAAAGATCGTAGAGGAACTATCCACAGAAAAAAAGTCTCCCAGAGGAACTATCCGCAGAGAACAAATCTCTCAGAGGAAAAGTCTCCGAGGAAAATCCTGCAGAGGAAAAGTCTCCGAGGAAAATCCTGCAGAGGAAATGTCCCTCAGAAGAAATGTCTCAGAGGAAAAGCCCACAGAGGAAAAATTTGAAAAGGAACTGCCCGCAGAGAAAAGTCTCTCAGATGAAAAGTTCTCTGCGGACAGTAGGCCGCAGAGAACAAATGTCTAAGAGGAAAAGTCTCAGAGGAAAAGTTCACAGAGAACAAATCTCTCAGAGGAAAAGCCCACAGAGGAAATGTCCCTCAGAGGAAAAGTCCCTGAATCATCTAGTTTCACTTACATGCTCTAGTTGCTATAAAATTCATCCGTTTTGACAACTTTGGTACAAAATTACATTTAATTTTATTCTCATTTTTAATATGAAAATACTTATAATTTCCTGTGCTTATTATAATGCAATTTTTTCATGCGTGATAACATCTGTAATTCTTTGTCAATCTCTGTTGTCAGATTAGAATGACTCACTGCTTTATTATTTCAGAATGATTAGTTTTGGTTGTATTTTACAAATTCACTAACATTTTCGATGTTGCTTTGACCATATCTTAGAAAATGTGGGACACCAAAATATAGGTTACAGTAGTTTTTGCAGGCTAAGTTCAGCTACTACATAGTATTCAGAGCATTATACAAATAGACCAGAGAGGTTCAAGACATAACAAAAGGCAAGCAATGGAACCTCTGAAGAGTTATCCAAATGTATGAGGGCTTAAAATAAATATACAAGTACAATTCAATGGGGTCACAGTAAAAAATACATAATGTACATAATTGCGTTGGAGTCAGTCAAGAGAAAGGGAAGGAGTGAAACCACAAAACCGAGGAAAAAGAAAGCATGAAAAGTAAGAATCCTGCCTTCTGTGGCTTTCTCTTGACTTTCTTTCTCTTTTTTTCCCTTTCAATCTCTCTCCCTTCTATTCTGCTTTGCTGTGCTCTACATTCCAATTCAGGCACTCTATACCAATACCACTGTACAGATATAATTCTTCTTTCACGCCACTCCGCGCCAATCTAGTCCCTCCACCCAACCATACCATACCATACCAAAGGATAGCAGACGAGACTAAACGAAACCGCACCATAGCTTTCACATCACAAAACTCTTTCCGTCCCATCTTTCTTTCAGTCACGCTTTCTGACATTCAGCCTCAGTTCACTATATATATGCCTGTCTTAACATCTATCCTATCCTGCACCATATCTATTATCTATATACACATACACTCACAGATACATACATACGTAGGTATATATGCTGAAGAAAAGAATAAAGTACAGTAAAAGCAAACGTCTTAAAGTGCAATAACTAAAACTAGACGAAACGAGACCAACAGCAAACCACAAGCCACATTATAACTATATCGTATATAATTTAGCTACACACACAGATATATATATATATCTGTATATAATATACCTCATGAATAAGTGTATATAACAGCAGTATGGCTTTACAATTGCGTTTAGTTGGGTTAAGACCCGTCCATCCACCCATCCATCCA
>JAAXYV010000129.1:0-15359 GCA_036851875.1 Novacerus sp. FZ-2019
AGGGTCAGGAAATTCCTCTTACAGAAATGGTGACTCTCCTTACGAGGGAAGGTAAGTTATCTTACTATTTCTGGAATTTTCTTCTTCGGTGGGTGAAAAAATCAACAGTCTCTGTGTTGCATCTTCATCTTTTCAATGATGAAAGATAGTGTCTAAAGAGACTTACAGCAAATTGAGTGCCGAGTTGTTTACTGCTCTAAGCTTACCTTTTGTAACATTAGACTAAAACTTCTCTCCTCGAACATTTATGATATCGATGTGAATATCGAAGTAATTATTAGGTATATTCATTCTGTCATTATGCGATGCAGAATGTCACAATCGTTTGAACTTCGTTTCAATATCTTTCTTTTTTTATAGACTGTCAGATGTTGTGAAAGGGGTGAAGAATATGAAAGTTTCACCGGGTTCAGTAGGAGGGGTTGAAAAAGATGATGCTGGGCCTATCACTGCCGTGCCAGCTGAGATCATTGTGAGTGCAGATCAAGCAAGTAGTACTACGCATGTGGTCTCTGCCGCTTCGCCGACCAAAGACGTGGAAGTGGTGAAAAAAGAGAAAGACATGGAACAACCTTCTAGTCAGTCAGCTCCTGGGAACAAAAAAGGGTTCCGAGATGTTGGAGTCGGCAGTGCCGACGATAACCATGATATTCGTTCATCACATGCAAAGTAAGCATTATCCAAATATACTTTGTACTTTCTTTTAAATGTTGGATTTCATCTATTTGGGTGAATGAGTATTTGACTTCATTTTATGATTTGATTGTATAGGAATAGTGTTGTGAGTGGGAGCAAAGGAAAGGAAACAGCAGATAAGTCAACCAGAACTGACGAAGCTCTTTTGAATGGGGACCAGCCTAATGGCCCGGGGATGCTGGGTAAAGGTGGTGCTTTACACTCACAGAGTCACGGAGGGACTGGTGGAAATTATCGGAAATCAGTTCCAATGCCAGCTAAATCGCCAATTGCGAGCAAACGGGCAGTGCCTGCTTTTCAAGCTCCGGCCATTTCTTCAGTGGCAGTGGGATCGGAGGTGCCTTATTCGTCTCGAAGTATAACGTCCCCTGTGTCTTCCCCTGCCAAGCCTGCTTTCAGTGCCCCGTCCGGCTCCGGCAATCCCAATTTAAATGCTGCAATCCCTCACCCTAGCATGGGACGTGGTGCTATCACCTATGTTGCCAAAACCCAAGTGGACAATAATCACCGTGCTAGTGCTAGTGGTACTGGTCCTACACCAATCGGGGGGGCTAGTCTGAATACCAGTGACAAAGAGGCTTTTCCAACTCCTGGTTTCGTGAAAACTGTGCCAACAGCAAAACCATTCTCTGGATCGACTGATCACTCACCAAAAGAGGTAATTTCTTCTTAATTCCTCACTGCATTTCTTAATGTGGATTCAATTTGAATCGTATTCGGCAGTATATTATAATATGCAATATTGCTAAAAACACGTCATGTTGAGTTCTTTAGCTAACTATAACTGTGTTACATGAAGGTGAACCGGACTGAAGATGATGAGAAAGAGAAAAAGGAGGGAGGACAGGGAGACATGAAAAAGGTTGAAGAATATAATTGCTCAAACGAAGAACGTGACGGACCTGTACGGCTGAGCTACGCACAGGTGGCTCAAAGCGGTAAAGACAAGGCGCCAAACACTCAGAACGCTGTTCAGTCAGCCCCTGCTAATCAATCTGGACAAGCTCCTGCTTCTGGCCCCGCGCAAGGAGCTCCTGAAGACAAGAAGAAAGTTGTAAGAGATACCAAAGATTCACGCACACAATCGAGTGAGTAATAAACTTGTAGTAGGAACTTATTATTTTGTTTCTTAAATGTATTAATATTTTCATAGAAATTTAAAATATTTTATATTTACTTGATAGAACCACAACGAGGGAACAATAACGGGAATGGAGGAGGAGATCGTGGAGACCGTGAGCGAGGAGACCGTAATAGGGAAAGAGGTTTTCGTCGTAATTTTCGAAATCGTATGTCCTCCGATCATTAATAACTGAAGTCTATAATAGTATGATGTATTATTATTACTACCTACTACTCCTGTACTACAACAATCTGTCTAACTAAAACTACCATACCTACTACCTACCTATACTATGTAAAGATAGATACAGTAAGTATAAATTAACTAGTACTAACATTGCCTATAAAATATTATCAATTACTAATAATAACGGTCATATACCCGCACCTGTATAGCGGTGAATGCCGTATTGAAGCAGACAGAGTTGAGTTGACGACATTATATAGAGCAGCAGCGTCGACGAAATACATACTTTACGTGGTCTTATCATATACTACCTTACCCTTCTTATAAATATATACCTTGTGACTCACTGTCAACTGTATTCATCTGTCTTCAAATGCAGTAGAGCAATGATGATGAGATGAATTAAATGAAGTGAGTTATGATGAGGTTGAAAAGATATGAAGTTTTAAGAGTGGTAAAAAGTAAAAAGGAGTTGAGTTGAGGTTAAAGTGGGGAGGGTGGAGACAGGAAGCTATTGCTATAAATGCAAATTAATATTATCATTATTATTATCATTATTATATTACTTACTTATTATTATGTTTACATACCTATTATTGTTGTTGACAAATGCATACATACATACTACATACATACATATACATACATATACATACATACATATACATACAGTACATATTATTACTATTATTATGTTACAATATAATGCATATTGTAGGCCAGGCATTGGGCATGTGGACAAGAGATAAGAGTGCCTAATGTCTATCAATAATTACATTACCTACTATATTACATTATTATTGTGTTATATTGGATAGATATGTATTATATTGATAGATTTGAAATTATTACTTTCAAGAGTTGAGTATTTAGTCAGAGTGGCGTGGTGTGCATGTAAGGGGAAGGGAAGAAAATTTTGCGTGACTAGAATCTAAGAAAGTGAGGAAAAGGGGGATCAGGAATGAAACATTTGACATTTTCATATGAAAATTCAAATAGAATGAGTAATTATTGAATGAAGAAGGTGAGGAAAAAAGTAGAAGAAGGAGAAGAGAGGCTTGTTGTGGATTTTGTAGAGTTTTTGTGTGTGCTATTACATAATATTATCTATGCTACCCCATGAGGATGAATAACACAGAATAACATAAACGTAACACGGAAAAATGAAAAACATTATGCATTACTATATAACATTATAAATAAAAATAAAACTATTGTATTGTTGCATATTGTGTACATACATACGAAAGTACTAAGCTACCCACAAAGTGAAACAAAAAAAAACGTTTGCTGAGGAAAAGTTAGGAAGGAGAAATAACTATTATGAGATGAAGTCGTTTTAGATGTGAGTGGAATTGATGGGGGGAAGTGATAAGGAGTTTGAGTTGATTTCTTGAGCAGTTTTTAGCTTTGTAGTTTAGGTAGAGAGAAAGGAACCGAATTTAATCTTTTTGTTGTCAGTTGATGTTTTTGATTGATGATTTTATGTATTTCGACTCGATTCAAGTGATGATGATGATTATGTGGGTGGGAGGGTGGGGTAAACGACGACCAGAATGTATAAATTCAGTTTAATTGAGCTCTTGAGATTTTTGAGTGCTCAGGAGAGATGAGAGAAGAAAGTTTAGGAGATGATGATACCCTTGTGCATTAGCTATGGTTGTTAAAATCTAGTGTGTGAGTTATAGAATCTTAAATCAAAAAATGGATTACTAGGCTGCAAGCACATTCAAAGATGCCTACTTGATGAGTTGAGTTGGGTGGATTAAATTGAAATTGAAAGTTTTGAAAGGATAATTGTTGGTATGTTCGTGCATAATTACAGTCAAACATACAACCTATCTATCTATACATACATACATAATACATACATAACATACAAAACAAAATATTAAATGAAATGAAATGAAAGAAAAATTATGTACCTCTGGAGTTTCTTCCAAATTAATGTATTATCCAATCAAACCGAACTCAAGGTTTGCCAACCTAATTTAAATACTAATATTATGAAATAACATTGTAACTTCAACTTAATCGTTGGTTTTCGCATACGCGCACTGACTGAATGGAATGATCTTTAGATTTGAGGGTAAAAAAAATTTACAAAAAAAAAACAACTGTTTTTATATTGTGGATGTTTACGTATTTAACCAACAGATATGAATGACATTAAGTAAAATATAGCAAAAGCAAAAAGTACAGTACTGAAAGGCAAAGATTGATATGAATATAGACGGGAAAAGGACAGACAAACACATTAAACAGTATAATAATAATTTCATTATTATTGTTACTATTACTATTACTAGTATCTGCCTACATTAAATTATATTGTTGAGGGTATGATGCAATTTTGATTACAAATTATTACCTCTGAATTATAAACTACATGTACGATGAACTTTCTATGATTGATTATGTATTAAGTACTACTACTGACTATTACTACTACTGACTACTACTACTACTACTATTGTATCTACTTTACCTCCCAATTTACCTCCTATATTATGATTGTTTTGTTTGTGTGGCAAATATAAGGTGTACATTGGAAACTCAATAGTTGTAATTTACCTGTATGATTAAGGACTGCAGAAAAAGAAAGGTAAACAAGAGAATGAAACATGCAAATGTTTGACTGTTGTTTGGAAGCAATGTCATGAGTAAGTGGTTTTCTATCAGCGTATGTGCTGAAATTTTTGTGAGTAATAACCCAGAAGATAATTGAAATGTCGAGCGTGAATTTCTAAATTTGATCTGATATGAATTTTTGCCCATGTTAACTTTTAGGAGCGGTAGGGTTATCGTCTCGCACATTTATTTTTTATCGGTCACCAGGTCCACTCACTCCACTAATGTAACTGTGAGTGAGCCATGATATTTAATTGTATTCAATTTTGAATTCATTAGACAATTCTTGTAATATACTTCTAAACAGTTATAATTAATTCTGTTGTTGTAAGGGATTACCCTATCCCAAGTTTTCTAACGACTATTGCATTTTGAACCAAGAAACCTTTGTAGTGAATTTTTGAACCGACAGTAGTGGTATGAACCTTGAAGAACGTGTGTTTTAACTTATACTTTACTTTACTTTACTTCCTTTGAAGTTAACATGGGAGAATATAATAATATATAGATGAGGGGTCTGGAAACTCAATTTCCAGATCAAAAAAAAGAAGAAGGAAATAGTAATTTGTTACATAATATGCAGAAATAATACATACATACCTACATACTACTAAATATGCCAATGCATCCCTGACACAAAATAGGAGAGGAATTTAACAAAACAAAATATTATACATACTTACACGTACATGAACAATGTAAAACCATTGTGCTGCATACCTATATAAGTATCTATATTTATTATTCAAATGCATAAGAAGTTATAGAAACGTGTTCGTGTCGTACGCGTGAATACATACATACTTACATAAAACAGAACCTGTAATATCTCCGTAGGCCTTATTTCTTGGCCAGTCAGTAAATTTAAAAAAAAAATGTAATTAATTAACGAAATAAAGGGAAAGAGAATCGTTGCAGTTACAGTTACAGTAGACGACTATTTGCATACATTACATACAACATATATAATGAAACATAAGTTCAGCTACGCTAAATGATGATCGAGTTTATCAAAAAGTGAAGAAGAAAAAAAAAGTTATACCTAATTAATTAATTACATATATACATACTTCCTGTGCATACGTGCAAGTATGTTTGGAGTATGGAATCCTAAAGTGATTATTATGATTATTATTATGATTATGATTACTTATTATTATTGCTAATTATTATATTAAAAATAAAAAACAGTGTTGAAGTTTGGCGCTCGCGATCTCGTCAAATGACAACAACACCCAACTGAAATCTAATAAATGAGAAATGACGTAACGTAATGAAATTAAAATAATAAATACGCATGCTCGGTACAGTAAAAAGTTTAAAAAAAAAAGAAGTTAAATACATAGATTGCGTTTACGTACGATGCAGTATGATATAATGAGAAGCATACAATACAGTACATATTATTAAATTATTAATATTATGGATTATCGATTACACATACATAATATAACATAGCTACCTACAATATGATATGATGATAATATGGATAAGAGATAAGAAGAATTGTTATGGTTATTTATTGCCTTTTTGATGATTCGGGTCGGATTGATCGATTGATTGATTGATTGCGAAGGAAGCTGATAATGAAATATGCACTTAGATTTTTAGTCGCTGTGATAGACCGTTGTGTGTGTACCGAAATGATTTAATGTTGAAAATCGCGAAGTAAAAAAGAATAAAAATTCATTTTTGTAATAATCGTTGTGGAGAAGCATGGGCATTATTGGATTTGGGAAATTCCACTTCTGGTATCATATATTCCATGAGCATTGGCATGTCCTCCGTCAGTCCTCCTCACTTAACTTAACTTCGTTGGAGGTGGTGCTGTACGCTATGCTTGTAGAGAGCGAGAGAGAGAGAGAGAGAATGAGTATAAAACTTTCTTTCTCCAGAGCAGCGGCAGAGTAGAAGTATTGAGAATTCTGAGGTAATTCCCTATTTACATTACGGAAGGTTCGGGTTCATGGGATGTCGTTGCCGTTAGCATTGGCTTTTGCTTTGTCGTCGACTACATGTTTTATGGGACATTAGGGCTGAGAGTTTAACAAAGACGCTTCTCCGGACTTTTTGGATCAGCTAGTTTTGCCTCCTCACATGATGATGAAAATCGACCGAGCTCCTAGATTCGGGGAATCCCCGTGACTTGGCATGGGGTTTGTGACTTGAGAGCCGCCGCCACTACTGCATTTAATCCTACTACTCGTGGATGAAATGCCATATTATATAGCACTTTATAGTGTAGGTTGTCTGTTTTCCCCCGAATATCGATTGCATTCAGAGCCGGGACTTTCCCTCTCTGTGTCGTCGTTGTTTCTTTACTCTGTCGATGCTGGTTGGTTGGTTGGTGCAATGCCGTTGCCGCTTACCGGGAATTGCGTGGGATTTCGGGTTTCCCTCACATGACATTACTTTACTTCACATTACTAACTCTCTTTGTACATTACATGCAGCAAATGGCCTAGCTGGCGAGTGGCGTGGCCTTACTGTTTCTGTTACTACCGCGCTATGCTATAACTTGCTATGCTATTACTGCTATTTACTATATAGTCATAGTCGTAGTATTATTTGGAGTAGTATTATTTGCGATATATAATATTGTAATATTATAGAGTATGGTGTGATACTGATGCTCATGCCATGCTGATTCTGTCCGACTAGTTTCACTGAGCAGATAACTGAGTTGGTGCGGAAGCTAGAGCCAGGGTATATATGAAGGAAGTGTGGTGCAGAATCCTCACAAGTGTCTCTCCCACTTTTCTTTGGCAAACATCCCGACGTGAACAGACTGACTCCTTGGTAATCTTAATCTCACTCAACTGAGCTGCTGCTGAATACTTGTCATTACTCTATTTACAATTACTATAGAGAACGAATTTACTATATAGTATGAAGTGTAGTATATAATACACTGAATAACAAGCCCACTCTTTTTTCTGAATAAGTCAACGTATGCAAAGTACGAGTTTTCAAGAGTTACGAGCAAACCGGCTTTCGGATTCCAGTTGATTGTGGTTGTGGCTGCATAAGCTCATATCTCATTTCATTCATTCATTCACAAACTTACTATTTCAAAGGAAACTTTGTATACACAGCATAGTACACAGACATAAGTATATAGTATATATTATAGTATTATTGCATACATTCATAGTAGAGAAAATTAACGTATATAGTGAATAGGGAGTTTGTGGTGAGCGTGTGTTGTGTTGGTTATAGCTCTGGAGTTCAGGCCCAATCACACTTACACATATAATATAGACGAGACACACAAGTCAACTCAGGATCATGGCACGGTAATAACAAGACAAGATGAATTTTGCGGAGGCTGAATGGTGCCGGTGCCAATGGAAAGTGCCAACTGGAACTGACATTGTCCACAAACACAACTTGATTACGATACGAGTAATACGATTGCATGTGGTAGTGGTGGAATGGAAAGGAAAACATAAAGTTCATTCATTTCATGAGAAATAGGAAATTCCCTGGAAAAGGACTATTTTCTCGCCTTTCTTCCTCCTCATAATATTTTAATTTAATTGCTAGTCAAGGCTGCTGTGGGGCTGACAGACTGAAACTAAGTTGAGGTGAAATATAGATACTTGTGCCAAAATCCTTCTTCATGTCAGTCGGGCTTATTCATTTCCCTCCTCTCTCTCTCTCTCTTTCAATCCTGTTCTCACTTTAGTTAAAAGCTGTTTGTTTTTCAGCAATTCTGTTTAGTGACTCAAAATCATTTGATCAGTGCAGTTCATCTCTATTGAAAATCAAATTATATTATACTCCTGATTATCTCATTCTCAGTATTACCGTACTGTAGTATCATATTTTCTGTGAGGATTACTTTATACAAAGGATATTTCACCTTAAATTAATATTTGAACCTTCAACATTCAGTTGGGAACTGGGCATCACAACTTCAGTTTTTGGACAATGTGGTTTCAGAGATATTGTTAACTTAGAAATAGTACACACTTGGTAGTACACTTTTTAGATTACCTACAACACAACTATCATCGTCATCATCATCATCATGAGTACCTAATATTTACCTTTCTACCTGGATAGAGTTTTCGGTCTGCTGAGACAGTGTACCTGGTCTGTATTTTCTGTTTCTTCAAATGACTATTAAAAGTGTGTGAAAGTGGTTCACACGCATAGCTTATACTTAAAAGAATATACCTAAAAGTGGTTTGTTCATGGAAAAGGGACATAGGAACGGAAAGTAAGTACAATAACCAACAATTAGTGCGCTCTTTCGACCAACAATAAACATTCGTCTTCATCTTGTGTGACCCAAGAGAAGTTGTATTTCAGAGGTATATTAAAGAGTGACTCATCGATTCTTCCTCCTCTCCTATAGTAGTGTTTATACTGAACTCCGTAGCTTCCCTATAAGAGCTCAGGTAGCACTATCAACATGAGCATCAACTATATATTATTATTACATGCCCAACCACTTCGTCGGTCCTTTAAAAAAATCAAGTCTTCATCTTCAAGTTCTATATTCTCTGTGTACTATTACACCCCTACTTTTAAATACACCAACTTGCTCTGATCTTACTCTATAGATAGAGTGTGGGAATTAATATAGAGAGCTGAGTACGCTCTGACTGTACTGAACTCTTGAAGTACTCAAGCAGTTCTAAACAACAACCTGACCGAAAGAAAGAGGATTTCATCATATATATATATCTATATATACACCTATAATATATCATCTTTCTTTCTCTTTGTCTGACTTAAACTATACAGTACCTGAATTAACTTGACTTTATCTTAACTTCACTTGTATTATTATCAGCACTTTGCTTATATACACTACAATATAATACCGAAAAAGAGTCCGAAGAAAAGCTCTCATAGTACAACTTCAACTTTCAGCTGCAGCTATACTATATATCCATCCAAAGAATATAATGATAATATTATCTGATCTCACTGACTGACTTCACTTCACTACTTACTTTACAACACTATACCACATCTCACCACATCAAAAATCAGGTACGTAAAATATTAAATTAAACGGATCAAATCTTTTTGCTTTTCCACACACAGCACACAATTAACCAACGGAGCAAGGAGTATGTTCATTAAAATTCGTAACTACTTTAAAACGTAGAAGTGTTTCGTTCCCATACATTAAAAACAAATTTGCCTATGGGCATAATAATATTATTATGCTGCAGCAAACCAAGCATAAACATACTAGATTTAGTAAGTTAAAAAATAAAAATAAGCTCTTATGCTCTATACTGAGCAGTCGCCTTACCAAACCTAGAAAGCGACGACCAGTACACACAAGTTATGCCTTTACCAGGCTGCCAGGATATAATCAAAGCTCGTGCTTGCTATATGGTTCTTGGCAACAATGACACTACGTCGATTTCTTATTTTGGTAAAGTGACTGGTCAGTATTATATGCAATGCTTCACATTCACACAGTAAAAAATTGCCTTCTTCTTTCGCACCTTAGTATATTATAGCCTATTGATGCCGCCACGGCTACCACTGCCTGCCACTATTATATTATTACAATCCACCACCATACCACGACGGCTACTATTCCATGCCAACCAATGCCATGCCCATTCCACCATTACCCCTAACACAATAAACTACATAATATTATCACCACACACGTTCAATTAACTATATTTACTGTTTAATTTTTCTAGTCCGGCTGGTAGGTCTATACATCATGACTATAACTAGGAACCATACAGTACCATGTATTCAGATGAATTGAGGACCCCTGCAGTGTAGGTATGGTTCTTAGGATGGATATAGTCATGATCTATAGATCTGCCATCCCGACTAGAAAAATTAAGCATTATGGGTTTACCCAGTCTTTTAAAATATATACAGTATTCATAATTTCATATCCAAACCACCATAAAGCGAGCACTAGCTATACCTATATAGCGTCCTATGCCTAGGTGTATACCTACTAACCTGTTTTTATAAGAGTATACATTTCATAATTTAATTTATTGATAATTGAAATTTAAAATCTTATAAAAGCAGGGCAGTATACGAATCGGTATAGCTGGTGCTCGCTATATGGTTCTTGGCTTTACTATGACTATGGATACTATGTAAATATTCAAAGACAGGGTAAACCTTACTACTCGATTTTTATAAGACTTTCAATTTCATAGACATTGGGAGTTACCAAGTACTCTTATAAAAATAGAGTAGTACATACCTATATATACCTATATAATGTAGCTCTTATTCCTCCATCCTTCCTTTAGTATATGACTTACTACTCTGGTTTAAAACTCTACAATACAATAATAACACATAATAATATAACATTGTTTAGTTAGCTGTAGCTACATAATATGATACCTAAGTATACTTTGTTTCATTTTCAACGCATCCATGCGTCAGTAAGCGTATATGTGTTGTATTTGTTGTAATTGGAATATATATAACCCCTTCTTCCTCTTTGCTGGTCCTCAGTCTCTGGTCCCTGCGGCGATATCACTTCTTTGTGCATATATCGTAAATATAGTGTAGTGTAAAACGTAAGTACATACATGCATATGAATTGTATGTTATTGGTTTGGTGCACAAAGTAAGAACTGCATTGTGTAGTGTTTTAGAGTAGGAAGATTGTACTAGAGTGTTGGATACCTATAGTAGTAAGTAGGTACTGTTGGAGTAGAAGGTAATAAGTAACAAACAACGTAACATACCTAGTCCTCCACCCTAACATAATGTAATGACTTGGCTCAGGTTTTGAAGCCAGAAGGTAGAATAGAAGACCAGGTACCTCTTTCATGCTCTTCTCTTCTATGGCCGACTCGACTTCTCCTCGTTTATGTGTACTCCTTGACTTGAGTCTCCTTGCAGGCCTTCCCATTACATTGCATTGCATTCTGTTCATGTACCTACATCTCTTCAATCTATACCTGCCCTGGGCTGACTTGACTTGACTTGCTGGGCGGAACTGTGCAGACTGACGCTTTTTTACTTCTTTCCTTTGTATAGTATCCTCTTGCTTTGATAGCTTTTATGACTTGACTTGGCTTAGTTTATTGCTATTGTAGGCGGGCAGAGCGATGCGATGCACATCCACACATTCAATCCACCTGTGCCCCATTGTACAATTCTACATACACATACACATACGTTTTACCTTTTCTACCTTCAACCTTTAGGTATAGTAGAAGTGGTAAATGGTAACAGTAAGTAGGGTCGACTGTCTACGGGTTTACCTCGAAGTCTTATAATACCTACAGACCATTCATCCTTGATGTTGAAACATCTGTAATAGTGTGAGTATAGCGTTGGATTCATATAGCCAGCAGCAGCTGTGCCTACAATACAACAAGAGGTAGAAAGTATCGACTGTGCCTCAATTCGTGGGGACGGAGGAAAAGTGAAAACTTTCTGTTTCTACATATTGCTGCTGCAGGCTATATTGGTTCAAAGCTATACTCACACTATTATAGAAGTATATACAGCAAGTATAAATGGTCTGTAGTCTGTACTAACTACTCTCTATGTATGTTAACGTATAAAAGTAACTCTCTTCTCTTACCCCATCGACCAAGATCAACCAGTCCAACAACCATTTAACCAAACCAAAGAGACTAGTTCAGCCCAGCCCTTAATATCTTCTTCGCCTTTTGCCTTGCTACTTTGCGGGAGCAGAGTAAAGTCATGTGTGTGTGTTCAATGCATTCATTGTATCTATGTACAATAGTACACCTTGAACTGAACTGCGTTTGCTTTTGGTTCGGCTTGAACTGTTCTAGCTTGGCCTGGCCTGAACTAACAACGAAGAGCTACACTATTCTACTGTCTACTCTTCTACACTATACTACTGTACTAGTTAGCTTAGCACTTAGGTATTAGCATTTATGTTGTGGGGTATCGTAGCATTTTATTTCTTTCTTCTACAGTACCTTTTAGCTACGGACGTACCTACTATACCTTCCTAGCTCTACCTGTCTGTTTTCCCAAATGTATTTATAGGACCGCACTGGCTTGACTATATAGATTGAATTGAACTGAACTGGACTGGTGGACTACCACCATTACATTATTTTCACTATAATATAATAATATATGAACAGTGGTATGGTATGGCATGGCAGAGGAGAATTGAATTCTATTCGCTGTAAATTAAGTTCAGTGGTATAGTAGAATGCAGCGTTTGTTGGTTTCGTTCCTATGCATGCATATGGCTTGGCTACTACTGCTCGATTGTTATAAGAGTTTCAATTTACCTATAGTAACTCCCAAAGCAATATCAAATGGAAACTCTTATAAAAATCGAACAGTACCTACCTATATTATATTATTTTGTAGTAGTAGTAGTAAGGTAGGACACCAGCAAGGCAATAACAGAAGCAGCAGCAACACACACACACACCACACAAGACACCCCAAAGGGTAATGGTCCAGTGAGCATCTCTCTCTCTCTCTCCTGTGTGTGTGCGTTTATCTATGTTGTTGTAGCTTGTCTGTATGTACTACTTGCAGCAGTGCAATGTAATATTATAGTGTGCCGTGTACCTAATAATACCTACTACCTACCTAATAACTACTGCAGTTGCTGTTGCCATTTGCTATTGCCTCTGGCTGTGGCAGAGACACTGCTTGGTGTTCTGGCTGGTGCTACAGAAGTTTTTTCAGGTATGTACTTCATCTATTAGGTAGGTAGGTAGGTATCTATCCTTGACGTCATGTACGTTAGCGTAATAATAATATAATAATCGTATTCCTAAAGGATATTCAGTTTGACTTGACTTAACTTGGTTCGTGGCTTGATAGGATCGAGAGAGCTCATTGTTCACTGTATATGTCTGTGTGCTACCTACTACTGTGTAGTGTAGTAGTTGCTGGCTGGGTTGGATGTTGGTTTCTATCATAGCGTACTATACGTACAGTGAGACTACGACTACACTCACTGTACATTTACCTAGTACAGTAGTAGTACACGGACGAGTTTTGTTAGTGTTGTGGTGTGGATGTGGAGTGTGGAGTAGTGGTGAATAGTAATGCTTTGGTGTATGTAAGTTGATAGTATGGTATGGTATAGTTGGTGAGGTGAATATTGCGTTGGTGTTGGTGTTGGTTGGTTGTAGGATTGCGATGCAGTTGCTTTACTGCCTTGCTGAGAGTTGCTGTTGCTGTTTGTGCTGGTCGATTCCATGGTGCATTGTGTATATTGTTCGTAATGTTGCGTGAGTGTGCAAGAAACTTGTTCTTGCAAAGTAAATCCAGCCCAGCATCATCCGAAGAAACTAAGTATTTGAATTCTCTTTGTAGCAGTTCAGTGAGTATAAGTTGAAGAGTAAAGTCAACTCAAGTGGAATTCTCTTCTTCTTCTGCTGCTGCTGCTATTGCGGCATATAAAAAACATGCAGAGAGACTGACAGAGAAAAGAGGAGCTTAACTTATTACTTGCAGTTGCATTGTATTGTATAGCAGAAGCAAAGAAAATTACCCAATTCTACTTTTGTAGGTCTGTAGATTTTGGACAGTTTAGCTAGAAGTGGCTAGGCTGAATGTATAGATCTACAGTGTGGGTTGTTCAATGGAAGTGGAATCCCTGGTTTGGGTATAATATACTAATAATTATATAAATCATTTTGTCCGTATTGGCTATAGCCTGTTTTCTGTTCATTCTCCAGTCTTGTAGCTCGTATTGTAAAATTGTGGAGTGAAGTGACTTTGTGTCATTGAAGTTTTTGTGCCACTGTAAAATCCGATACAATTACATACATACAAAATACGGGTGATGCTGTGTGGAATTTCATTTATTGATATTATATTTCAGCCAATAATAATAATAATACAATTTAACAGTGAAGACA
Organism: Novacerus sp. FZ-2019; assembly: GCA_036851875.1. NCBI lineage: Eukaryota > Metazoa > Arthropoda > Collembola > Entomobryomorpha > Tomoceridae > Novacerus > Novacerus sp. FZ-2019. Next base: position 14,476 of record JAAXYV010000129.1, read on the forward strand.
AAGCCGAGGATTTTCTAGCCTGCAGCCATAGACATACAGTCAACCAACAGTACATATACTATACATAGTGCAGTCGCAGTGAATCTCTGAATTGTACAAAGAATTCAATCCTGTAGAGGCAACTATCAAGACAAGTCGGTAAGTAATAAACCAACTAAACAATATCTGTATGTTTAATACTATAATATAAAATATAGATATATACCTAGTTTCATTATAAATACCAGCTGCGTCAAAACAAGTTAATTTCAAGTCAGTCTACTAGTAAGTAAATAATTAATATTTACTAGGAAAAGAACAATAAAAATAGCATAATTTGTAATATTAACCTACTATAACGAATTCTAGATGCACGCAATGAATATAATAAATATATAATAACTATAGTTTTTTTATACCATTAAAAGGCGTCATTCGTTGTGGCTATATTATAAGCTACGTCTTACGGCTTACGGCAATGTCTAGTGGAAGTGGTTGCGGAACAACCCATTTAATAATCACACAGAAAGCCAAGAAGTTTTAGCGCGTTGTTGGTTGTGTTATATTCAGGGTTGCAAGTTGCAGTACAATTTGCCATTTATTTTTTCAAGTCCAAATTCCTTATCTTTTTATTTTATTATTTATTTTTATCCCTCCCTCCCTTCATACACACTCAGAGAGACAGAGAGAAAGACAGATACAGTCCTGGTGTGAACTGCAGTGGTCTGGAGTCTATTTTAATTTTTACGCTTACATTTACACGTACGTGTTAATACACGTAATGTGACTATGAATGTGTATCAGTATGTGACAACGGCACCAAAAAGATAACAAGGATTTTACGCAGTATATCAATATTCTGTCATAATATATCATTGTAATATTATGTGACATGAAATGAACCA
>JAAXYV010000130.1:0-15341 GCA_036851875.1 Novacerus sp. FZ-2019
GAAAACCCATACATTATTATTACTTGACTGGAGTTGACTTTAAAGTGGTTTGACTTGACTGGACTTGACTGGACTTGACTTGACTTGAGTTAGTCTCAAGTTGAGTTAAGCTTCAGCAAAATAATATTAAAGTAACTCGACATGAAGTGAAGTGAAGCGCTACAATTTAGCTGACGCTCATAAATAAAATTAGCACGTGGAGAACTTTTCCAATTGGATAATTAAGGAAGATTTAAGCATCCCTGTCAATTCAATATTTTCCTTCCACCAGATGCGTACCATACCATAACCATACCATAACCATACATACATACAGTACCTACTCCAAGTAAAAATGCATACTACATAAATACCTCAAATATTATAACCATCATCCCATTCACCACATATACCTACATACCTACAGCATACACCTATGCACTGTACTTGGTTGAAAGTGGCACGAAGTAACGTAGTGTATTTTTTGAATGAAATATTTGTTTGGAGGCATGCAATATAAAGTCCTTAGTTCATTCTCATTCCATAGTGGGCAATATGCAACGCACTAGCTAGCTAAACAAAATGCATTGTTTTCTCAGCTAGTGTAATGTAATATAATGTAATGCAACATAATGACTATGGATACCTACATACAATATCTACTTGAGTCTACGAGGCTGTAGTTTAGCTCACTAGCTCACTTGCCTGTCCTTTTTTCCTCATAAATAAATACATAGGAGTCTGTCTAATTACTCCACTCCGCTCCGCATCCATCCCCCAGCTGAACCAATGACAGCTCTGCAATTATGATTATTATCCATTGTCCGTGCGAAATACTATCCCATCATCCCATCCCATCTTTTCCTATCTCTGTTATCCTTTATTATCCATCCTCCTCTCTATTCTCCACTACTTCAACTACTACTACTACTACTACTACTGCCATCACTACTCTCCTTCATTCGCGATTTGACTTGACTTGACTTGACATGATACATTTACTTACTTCATTCTTTCTTCTCTTCACTCTCTTACTGCGCAGTATGAACGAACTATAAAGCCCCATAGCTATTCCACACGACGATGGACTATTATGTTATGCCATGCATGTCCTACAATCAAGTACAGCACACCTACATACTCACACACAATACAATGAGAATATAATACAATGTCGTATAGCATAGCAGCACAATACAATGCAATAGTGGAGTGGCGTAGAATAGAGGAAAGGAAACGAAGACTAGAAAGAAGAGTAGGTGTTGGATTGGATTGGTTTGGAAGGATTTCATTACATTACATTACTCTGTACTTTGTAGTAACGTGAGTGACTGAACGCCACAAGAAATCTATAGGCAGCTAGGCACGCAGTCAAAGGCTAGTGTACCTATAACTCGTCGGTGAGCTGAGCTCAGAGTTGATTTCGCCTCGTGCTACACATACAATAGCAGCAAACTGCAATCTCTTTTCTATAGACGGTCTATAAAGTAGGCCAGGCCAGGCTTTCTTCGACTCGCTTCGGCAAACCCTCCATTCTGTACTCCATATCTTACATTATTCTGCTACGAGACAAGCCTGCTGTGTTCTGGTCTAGTTGGTTTCGTGCTGATGCTAGTCCAGGCCAATCCAATCCAATCCAGTCAGTTCAGTTCAGTCCAGGCCAATCCAATCCAATTATCTGGTGACTTGACTTTTCTTAATTCACTTACCTATACTCCCTCAGTCCAGTATATTATGTGTTGAGTCCTCTGCATGTAGTTGTTTGTTTGTATATTCTTTATTGGCTTTGGCTTTAGCACGGAAACTGAGCAACAAACGCGATTTACATACTGAAATTTTCAATCTTTTTTCTTGCTTGAACGTATTTTATTTGCATTCACCTTGATTCTGCACATATTTAAATTAGGAAAATACACGAACTTTACTTAAAGAAGTAAAGGGAAGGGATGGAAAGAATAAAAGAATCGAGACGAGACGAGACGAGGTCCGCCAAAATAAAAAATTGTTTGAGTCTACCTAGAAAAGCACCGGTTTGAGTGGAGTGGAGTGGAATGGAAGAAAGGAAAAGCTCATCGTTCATCCGTCAAATTATAAAATGTAATAAGTTTATAACAAATAACAAACAAACTAAGGAACGACTGAGGAATAATAAGTAATAATAGCGCATATGCATATATTCTACATGCCGTGTCTACATTGATGCATGCACAGTGCGTAGCAACATAGGGTAATGCAATGCAATGCAAGCCAATGCAATTGAGCATAATTCAATGTAAAGTAAGCTAAGGTAGTTATTTAGCTGCTGTAGTTGTAGAGCAGAAGAGTAAAAAGAGGAAAGGTATGGTAAGAAGGCATAAGAGAGAGAGAGAGAGAGAGAAGTAAAGTATAAGTATGGAGCAGAGCAAAGAGAGCTATGGAAAAATGGAGAGAAGAGCAGATCGAGTAAGGTGAGTACGGAATAAAAAGGAAAAGCAATAAGGCAAGCGCCGATTTAATTAGACTCCCTACGAGGCGCGCCAAAGGAATAATTAAGCTTGAGTTTTTCCCCACAAAATAATGATTACGGAGCAGAAATTTATGCAAATTTCTTTCGCTCAAAACCTCCAGCAGTGAGATGAACGCATAAATCAAGGAGAAATTACGGGAAAAAATTTTCATAGAGCACAGGCGACCATAGGGACTATAGACCATTAAGCCACAATCCATACATTCATCCATACGTATCGTATATGTATTCTCTTTCTCGTTCTCTCATGCCTTTCAAATACAACATGTATTTAAGGTGAGTCTAGTTCACTTCACTTATCAAGTCGCTTTTATTGTATATGTTTTTATTCACTGTACATAGTCTGGAGCAGCGTCTGTGTTTGCATCTATATAATATGTAAAAGGTCTTCTTGTATTATTGTACACTGTGAAGAAAAGGATGGTCAAAAGTAACAGCAACAGCAACACTGCCTAATAAGGCACACAGCAATGGATAGATTATTGGATGAGACGCAGAGATTCTAAAAAGTCAAAAGTAAAGTAAGCTACAGACGTAGTAACTTATCTTAAAGCAATTGCAACAAGTGAATGCAAAGGAAACTACCTATGTAACAAAGCATATTCAATCTCACCCTGGTTCATTAATAATACCTAAAGTAACCATGGTACATCAACATCAGACATCAACATCAAACCGTATACGTCTGTGTGCGTGTACAGATGATAAAAAGAAAGGCAGTGATGAAAACCCAGAAAGTTCCTTATCTGCATAATTGGTCATGAAATGATATGAATTACAAATCATTGGTTCTCATTAAAAACAGAGCAAAAAATGAATTGGACATATAGACTATTTGGAATCAATCAGAGCCCTAAAATAAAGCGACTAAGCCAAAGGCTTAAATCCAAACTGGGTGTTACAACACTTTACAGTTTTTTTGAAATTGTATTTAAATCAGCTGCGCATCAATATGTGTGTGGAAAAGCGAATAAGCTATGTTACAAAGCTATGTATTTGCAAATTTTTGTATTATGCGTTTATGAAGCTTGAGTTTACGCCGCCGCAAATAAATAGTAATAGAATAAGCAGGGAAGTAATATTTGCAAATCCCTATAAGGAGATTTGAGATTAACATGAAACCACGTCTTGTAAAAATCTGTATTTTCCCGCACAGAAATTACAAAGGGAAGTAAAATCAGATGAATCTTACTCAGGAAACATTAAGACGTTCACTATATGTACAGATATTAAAGCAAAAAGTTACAGTTACACTTTGCATCATAATCAACATAATATTGTTAACAACCTGTTGATTTTGTGGTTGGTTCGGTACATCAAAAAACTTATGAATATGCAAGCAATCTTCATGAAGATTAATTATGCTTATCTGACTGATTGTGAGTAGTGAGTTGAGCTGGCAGACAAAGTGAATAGAAATATGATACAATTTGTCGCCCTGATTTCTCATATTATGAATATGTATTAGGAAATGCCTACTCCATTCGGTTTACTCTACCCTATCTCTATATATTTACATATGTGCGTAGTATATAATGAATGAATGGTCTTTAAACCTGTCAGTTTTGTCTGGGGCTGCGTAATGCTTAATGCAATCTAAACTGCAATGAACTCTCCGCTTAAGACAAGACGAAAACAAAAAAAAATCTTAAAGAAACCAAACCACAGTGCAACCAACAGCTCTGGTTTCTTTCCGGTTTTCAACTCAATTTGTAATCTGTTTCGAGAGATATTAATTTGTTGGGTGCCTGGATTGTGGAAGGGAATAAATGTCAGGTGTCATGGAATGAAATTGATACCAAATAACAAATAGGTACCTATGCATAATGTAATACATACCTACTCACATCCTAGGAATTTTACTGGTGTATTGTACCTACCAATATACGTAAGAACTTACTTCACATACCACATCACATCCAAATACCAACTTACAGCCAACAGAACACATCAACATCAACAACTATTTACTTTACAAGCATATCTACATACTTAAATCAATAATATATACATACCTATACACTATACATACAACATAAACACAAAGCAGATTCATTTTACTGCAATAGTTAAAGAGAAAAGAAAAACAATTTTTATGAAATCTAAGTTTTTAATTTTTGATCAAACTTTCAATTGGCATAAAAGAAATTATATTTATCATACCCATCCATAGTATAGCAAATGTATATAGGGCATATAATATAGCAGATATAATATAAAGATGAGTCACTACAGTAAAGTATGTCTGTAGTTTACTATGTAGTTGTGTGTATTGTATATATGCACCTACCTACCTATGTATACTTGAACATGTATAGGTATATATATGAGCCCTCAACTCGGCTGAGAAATTACGTGTTGAGATTTGCCTCCTCCACTACACTTTGCCATGCCACAATATTTCATTTAAAAACCTGTTGTTATATACTCATCCTATATTATACCTACATGGAAACATAGTAGTATATAATATCACATCACTGCTCTCTTCTAAGGTACCAATATACTACTATACTATGAATATGATGAAGAGTGTTTACAGGAGGGTATGGTAGGTATAGTATAGACAGCAGACATTCAATAATGCTTATGTGATTTTATTAGAATAGAGTATATATGACAATCAGCCCATCCCTGTAGTCGAAGTTATGCAGTCAGTAGTCAGTAATATGAAAGCCAAGCCAAGTAAAAAAAAATCAAGTCAAGTCAAGCCAAGTCAAATAAAATCAAGAATTAACATGTAAGTACCTATATACTCAAATACTAATGTTCATTGTAAATGAGGCTTTGTAAATTTCGAATTAATACTTATTGAATTGAAAGTATGCAGCACTTAAGACAATTGTGGGGAATATGAAGAAGAATACCCCTATATTTTGTTTTAGTCCTGACTCCTGACACCTGTAGAATTCGTTATGTTCTGCTCTTGTGTATTATTTATTCTTTAATATGTCGGCAGTTAATCATGTGTCTGAGAAGTGAGCCAAGCAGCTATACGTAAAGCAACTATATGATTGTCTTTGTTGGTTTGCTTAGTTTATGTTTTGTAGGTAGGAATGTGTGTAGTACATATTTATAGTTGTTTATAGGAAATGGGCCATTCATCTTATAAGAATGAATAAGCTTTTCGAGTGTTAAAAGCTGGGAGAAAGTACCTGAAACTTGAGTAAAATAGCTTGTAATTTATACACATAATGTTATTTTAATGCAGATGCAAGCAAATAAAAGACAATTACATTACAAGAGATTTAAATCTCTATATTACATTCGATTTAAAAGCATCAAATTAGATATATTATTTCAGTTTGTTTTAATTCAATTTGCTTTGCAGATATTATATTATATGAAGTAAACCTTGGAGTATTCTGTAGTTCACTCACGCTTTAATTCTAGTAATATAGCGTTCCTGCCACTGTTTTACAACAGATGTAGAGAATTTCAGAAATTATTAATGAATTATGACATTGTAAACGTTTCAGAATCTCTTCAAATATTTTATACATGTGTTTCTTAGACAAGAGCCAAAATGTTTTGCAATGCGATTCTTTGGTTTACTTAGACTACATAGAGTTATAAGCATGTTAACATATTTCTAGTGATGTAAAACTGGGCTAAGTACATATATCTCAGCAAATATAAAGAAAATAAATAACACTCGCAAATTACCAACTGTGATTCTCACTTTTCCCATTTTTTTTTCATGGCACAAATTCTAGCATAGTCTCATATATTATTACCTTACATACATACCATGTTGTATATTACTAGAATGAAAATGCCACCTCGTTCGACTTGTCTTGTCTTGACTTGGCTTGAATAGCCTCACCTATGCGGTGGTTTGGTAAAGATTGTCACCTCATACCTCATACTTCATCATATATTACAATGAACTGGCAACTAGATACATCATAAGTAAATGCAAGCAAAATTTTTACAGATTTCAAATGCAAGCGAACCTCAGATCAACACAATAAGCAACAACCAAGATCATAAATTAAAAGGTGAATGGGCCGAAACTGTGACTTGGACTGACTCGAGTTGAGTGTGTGGTATATGACTTCAAATATACGAGTTTTTTTAAATTCATTACAAAATATGAATTTAATTGAAAACAATTACAATAACAATGGGTAAGTGTGCTCTGTATTTGTAAATAACTGTAGAGTGGAGTGAAGTCAAGTCACATAGTATTTTAGAATACGACGTTGTTTTGTTGTGTTTTGAGTTGCGCTGAGTGTGGTTAGTTTATGATATATTTTCTAAAGCCAAAATCACTTTTGCTTTGGCACCCCGTCCGGCATTGGATAGTGAGTGCTAAGTGCTAAACTATCTAAATAACCAAGAATTATACAGCAATAATACCTACGGACATAAAGAAGGGATACATACATACATGTATTGTGTTGCATTGTATTGTATTGTATATATATACCTAGTCACTCACATAGTATGTTTGTACAGCAAAACTACTAGTTCTATAGGTCGACTAAAAAGATTTTCTCTTCACTGCACTATTACAATTATCATAAAAATCATAATTAATATTATGTTGTTAATAGTGTCGTAAATTGTTGAGCGTAGCAAAAGTGAAATAGAAAACAGAGCAATAAATATGTTGCACTTTTCCACATTTCATGCACACCGTGAAATTCATTCGCCTGCTTGTTGTGAATCTTCTTCTTTGAACTCTGTGCTCAACTTATACTACTTTTAATTAGAATTTTTAAAACACTGATTTACATGCCAGCAATGAAATTCAGTTTTCTATTGTATTGTACAAAGGGGAGTAAAAATTTCAACATTAGCATTATTATCATTATTTCTGACTGACTGCGACACAGTCACGGCCACGGTGGTTAATTAAGTGAGCAAGAAACTACAACAAAACGTTCACAAAGCATTCCTAATAAATAAATCCCTCATACATACATATGTACCTACCTACCTATCTGTACAACTATGTAAGCAGTTCAATCTATTATAACGCAGCACAACCTGTGTTTTATTTAATGCAAATTTCATGACCGGAATCAAAAAATGATTAACACGTTGTAAGTATTTCTTAGCTTTATTACTTTTCCCTCCTCTTCTCTCAATTCTCTTAAAGCTGAGTCGTTTAGGTCATTCTACATAATAAATGGTAAAGTACCTCCTATAGGTATGAGTGTAAAATCCAAATACAGATAAATCCTTTGAATTGTACAATTTTAAATAGGAAATGATGCAATTTGACCTGTTGTCTAGTGTGTAAATTGCTTTGACACGCAGGAATTTGAGTAACTTACATTACTTTTGTTCCCTACTCTCTTGTACTACTCTGTATAGAGACTGCACATATTTTTTCATTTTTTATACCTACCTTCTTCTTCAAACTCTTCTTAACCTGTGTATCGCTCCATTCTGTGTTCTCCTGTTCATTTGTGTAAAAGAATTCCTATAATGCTCTTCTGAGTGTTATGTACTGCTGCTTTTCCAGGGAGAAAAGTCAAGTGAGTCTCACACACACATACACAAGAGTTAATGTAATGTATATATATACGTAAGGTAAATGCAACAAAGGCAAAGTCGAATCAGGTTTCTACGTGAAACATAATAATGTTCCTACATACGTACACACATACCTACATAGTTGTACATATGTAATGCAGACCTGAGTCATTATCATGTATAACTATTGCTATTAAGCTAACTTAAAAAGATTTCAACTTGAAATCATAATTTACATAGAAGTACCCATTAACCTACGCCACTTCTAGTCCAACCCAGTCTAACTTCCATAAGTAAAATGACTTTTTCCTTTCTGTCCTGTCCTCTCTCTTGACTCCTCCCTGCTGACTTCAATTGACTTCACATGACTTCACTCACTTCACTTCACTCTGACTGAACTGCATTGTATAGTAGGTATAGGTACACTGTGTGTGATGTGTGGATTGTGGATGTGATATGATTGCATTGTGTGTGACTCTCTGTGACTCTCACTGACTGAACTAAACTAAACCGAAGTACTACTACTACCAGCAGAGAAAAGTCAAGTCAAGATACGCATAATATTATTACTAAAAGACGTAAGTATGGTGTAACATAACAATAACACTAAAACCTATGTTATGAAATGAAATGATATTCTTCAACTGTACTAACTGGACTGGACTACAAGCAAGGCATGCTCTGTTCTGCTGTCCATTTCTCATTCTCTTCTCTCCTCTACCCTACTATCTCTAGAGCTGTAATATTTATAATAGATCCATTCATTCAACTGCTGAACTCTACATACTCCACTCCACTCGTAGTCTAACATCAATGTTTAACCGGCAGTGCAACTTTTAAAATAATTGTATTTTTGATGCATTACTCAGTGAATCAAAGTAGACGGCACAACTGGGTTTGCAAAGATCTATGCATTTTATGACAATAACAATAGATTATTGCTTTACATTATGCAAAGCAAAGCACAGAACAGCAAAGAAAAGCAAAGTAGAAAACGTCAAGGGTTTTGCTTACCTATATTATACTGTAGTATAGATAACAGCAATAATAGGAAGGTGAGGCTAGATAGTGAGACCGCATGGATTTAAGTTGGAGTTGGATAGGACAGAACCAACTGCTGACTGAATACAGTGGACATTTTCAGTAGACTGCATTGAAAGTGCTTAGTAGCTGTATGTTGTACAGTACTGTGTTGTAAAGATGTAGAGGTAAGTTTTTAACTTGAGCTGAGTTGAGCTTCGTGCCATGCCGGTGGTAAGTTCACACTGGAAAAGTAGAATTAAATGTTAACATGTAGGAGCCAAGCTCGCTCTATTACGAGCATGTAAATGACTCTTGATTGTGATTGTGAAGAAATGAGATACACATTAAAATGGCTCCTAGTTACAAATCACTTGGACTTGGAGTTGGATGAAACCAGAAATTCTTCTGGACTTGACTGGAAGAGCTAATATATAAACTCTACTTCAACTCCACAGGTTTATAGCAGCAGAGTTCTACTACAGAGGCTATCTAGAAAGAAAGAAAGAAATAAGAGAGTATAGGTAGGTAAGTATCTCGTTTCTATCTTAGCTTTTAGCTTTGCACTGTTATTCTTGGAGCAGAGAGAAAGAGAAGAAGGAGAGGAGAGGAGAGAAGAGTGTATAGTCATTATCATTACTTCACACAAAACAACACAAATCAACTGGAAGTCCAGTTGAGTTAAGTAAGAGAAGGGAAATTCAGTAACAGTTGAGTTACCTAAGTTGAGTTAAGTTAAGTCAGTCAGACGTAATTGAATCTGAATTCTGGGTGAATTGATGTGGATGGATGGACTGTAATGTAATGTGAAAAGAAATATATTTTTATTCGATTGAATTAGTTTGAAGTATTTGAACTCAAAAGTTGGGTTAGGATGGTAGTTAAACTGGAACTTGTCAGTTTCAGAGTGAGTATAGAAGACTTGACGTGTGATAGCTCCGGATTTATGTGGTGGTCGCATTAATCGTGCATTTGCATTAGGCATTTTTATGTCAGTCTCAACTTTATGTGATTGTAAATTGCTATTACGATTGACAGAAAGAATCTAATGAAAACATTTTGCGTTAGAGTCAAAAGACTAAACTTGTCAAACAATTGTTTCAAGACTCGTTTTTCTACGCAATGTACTTAACTTATCTATTTCTCAGTTCACTTTATAAGCAATCCCAAACCCAAGTTCAAGATTGAACCTAGTGTAATTGAATTCTTGCTACAATATCCATTACATAAGCTAACTATAAGCATATTGCCAGGTGTGTATGGTGCGTCAACGAAATCAACAAGGCAGGTTATATTACATGTGTATACTAATCGGAGCTATTAAATGCTAAAATCCAGGTTCGCTTTAATAAGATTTATGACTTGTCAATAAAATGAGCATTAAGTTTGCCTAGTTGAAACAAAATGCCGCCCTGGATCTACTGTTTACTTCATTTTACACTTTAGGCCTTCCTTCTGTGAATGCACTTTAATTTAAAACCTCTGTCAATAAAATTCATCATATCCTTGTAACAAATCAAATGCCAAATCGATCCACAAAATGACAATGAATACCATAAATTCAATACAGACTCAAATCCTTAATACATAAATATATCTAACCTTACAAACTATCAGACTTTAAGCTTTAAGCAAACAATATTTCCTAGCTATTAAAAATGAGCTTAAAGTTTGAGTTAGTCTAGCTTTCTATCAGGAACTGTCATTTTATTTGATTTAACATAAAAAAAATACAATAAGCTAATAATTTACAGTGTATCCCTTCAACTTAATACCTGATATTTTGTTAGAAAGGAATAATAATCAAGAAGAAATAATAAAATCGAGTAAGAGATGAACCCGCTTCGCTCCACTATGGCTACTTGATGTAATAAATAAAGGCATGGAATGCTGTGTTTGTGTTATATTATGCTAATTGTACTCCGTACTGTACATAGATGCGAAGGATATAATATTGTGTTCCAAGGAAAAACTAAAGTAAAGTAAAGTAAAGTGAATTAAGGTAAGAATCTAGAGGAGAAAGAGGAGAGCTGGAGCAGGTGGTAGAGAGGTCACGAGTCTGATGGATGGAGGATGGACAATGGACAGTCGAGGCGAAATCGTCAGGTAAAATCTCGTCTCGTTCCTTTCAAAGGAATGCGGATTTCCGTTTTTTTTTGCACAAACTCGCAGCACATAGCATAGCAAAGCATAATAAGCTATACAGGCAGATACATACAGCATAGGTGAAATATAGCATGTAAGCAACAAACAAGAGTGAGTGGCTTTGCCTTTTCTATATTCCATTCCATTCCGTTGCAAAGCAAGGGTTTGCCTCTCTTTGCTATAGCTACCTCTGCTTCTATTTCTCTGTCTCACTCACTATATTATTTTACCCTTTGCATATTATAGGTAGGTATATTATATGTATTCATTTGATTTTAGTTTTGCCTTATCAGTGGAACGAAGTCGGATCACCTAAACCTGAGACAAGAAAAGAGCTTAGAATGCAGGAGACTAGTTGTAGTTGTATTGTATTATTATTATAATATTACATCACACCACACCAGGTAGCCTGCCAATCTGAAGTTTTTCACACAATCCAGTCCAGTATAGCCCAGTCAATTGAAGTGAAGTCTAGTCTAGTGTAGAGAGCGTATACGGAGAGGATGCGGGAAAGAAACAAGGAGTCAAAAAGTAGGTATATACACTGCAGAAGTCAGCGCAAATAAATTCTTCCCAACAACGTGTCAATCATATTGTACACGAGAGAACAATATTTTCAAACCATTCTCCTTGCGCCTTGTCGTCAATTTCAATTGAATGAGCGAAGAAAGAAAGAAAGAAAGAAAGGAAACGAAGCCTTCAATTCAACTCATCATTACCATTACGGCAGGTTTTGCTCATCATCTCTGTTAAAGTTAACAAAAGGATATTAAATTAAATGGGAAAAGGCAAGGTAAGAAATGAAATGTATCTCTTCTAAATCTAAATTTCTCAATGTTTTTATAGATCATAAAGTCATGTTAGACAGGCTACTGAATACAATTATTACCTGATCACCACTCCAACACAATTGTTCTATAGTCTGGTTTTGTTTGATTTGCTTGCGTTGTTCACCGCGCGTTGCGTCTCACAATGAGGTGCATAGGACAAGACAAGATAAGCTGGACAGACTAGACCAGGACAGGACAGGCCAGGACACTGAAAAATCAAGAAGGATGTTGTCATTAATCATTGTCCACTCATTATTACTATGGAAAATGTCATAGCCAAGGATGTGATGGGAGACACACACTTGGTTTCGGACCTCAGGAGAGTATATTTTGCAGATTTTCTGGATTGATTAGAAGAGTGAAGAGTACTAGTACTTACTAACTACTACTTGAATCGTTGTTAGGTATAGGTAGGAATATGTAGTTGGAATTTATTTCTTCCCTGTCCAGCTTGCGCTTGTCCTCCTACTCTTTGTATGTCGGCCTGTTGCGTTGAGTCTAAGATCCTTTTGTTGTATGTATGTATGTAGCTATGTAGGTATGTATCTTCGATTCACTGTGCTGTGTTGAGTTGAGAGTAGTTATCTTAAATGTTGTGTATGTAGTTATTGTATAGTTGTTAATGCTGATATGCAATAAGTCAAGAGACTGTAATTTGATATGAAATTTTTCGACCACACTAAAGCACAAATGTCTGCTACCATGATTTGCATATCTGGAATATTTGTGTACTACAAATTCCAAACTTTTTGTCCCACTTGCTACTTGAATTACATCAATGGACTCATCGAATTTTCTAGACCTAGCAAACAAACATTTGTAAACAAATAAAATGAAATGAAACAAATGAAATGAAGCCAAGTGAGTCAAGTCAACTCAAGTCAACTCAACTCAACTTCAAACTCAAGGCAACTCATCAAGTGAAGTCAAGAAGGGATGAGATTGTTATCTATATAGGAAAAATGAAACTACTAGCTGCACACTTGAATTATGCAAGAATGCTAAGTCAAAAGCAAATCCCTGGCTCCCTATGTTCTCGGTGCTCTCCTCTTCTGTGTACTCTATAGTATAGTCTCTTTGTTTTGCTCTGGATGAATCTACCTTTAATATTTCTTTCTACTCCATATCAATATAGAAATGAAACTATGTCCTCTCTACATCTACTTTGGTAAAACTCGACCTGCAATTCTGTCACGATTAAATCAACTTAACGTCTATCTGTCTTGTCTACCATCCAAGTTTCAAGATCAAATCCATATTCGAGCGGAATAGAATTTAATCGCACTTATCCTTATCTCGTACATATCTATACTATGTGCTTAAGATTAAAATAAATATGCAAAAAGTAATACAAAAAGCTCTAACGATAAGAGTACCTATATAAGAGGCGGTGAGTGAGAACACTAACATTGAGTAGAGCAGAACAAAACAGAAGCTCACTTGTAAGTTGTAACACTCTGCCAAGCTAAACTCTGCAGTACAGAACAGAGTCAGCACTATAATTTAAAGTACAGACAAAACAGTAGAGTCAAGTCAAGTCAAGTCAAGTTAGAGCATGATATGGTTTTGTCTTGTTCTTGTCTGCTCTGACCGTGCAATGGTAATGAAATTTCATTTTTTGAGACGAGCTCTAAGAGGAGAACACTACACTCAAGTTACACACTTAGTGATTTAGTTCATCATCTATGACTTTTTTCGGATGAGCACATAGGTAGTATGAATGAGTGAAGGAAAATGAAACCAAGGGAATTGGAATTCATATGCAAAATACAGATTCGTCATGAATTATAAGATTGAATTGAGTTGAGATTAGATTTGAAGAAGGGAACTGCAGTTGAAGTGAACTGCAGTGCAATGCAGTGTAGGTTCATATCATACTTATGCTACATACGTATACAATATACATATATGTTTATTAACTATACGAACTGGAGGCCAGTTGAGTAGAGCTGAACTGAGCTGCGGTTAAATGTTGGATGGCATCGTGAGTCGTCGTTTTTATTGACTCTTCTCCTCGGTCTCGGTCTCAGTCTCAGCCTCACCTCACCTCATCTCCTCATGCTCACAGACTGACACCTTGCTGAATTATGAATAGCAAGTGTCTCTCATCTTGTCCGAATCAAGTCAACTTAAATCCTCATAGGATTGCAGAGACATGCCAAGTCAAGTCAAGTGAAGTGAAGGCATGCGGGGCATCAAAACGCATTACCACCGCATCGCATATCATCTTCATCTTCCCCAAGATTTATAGTTGTAGATGCGTTGCGTACGTACAAGCATTGTATAGAATGAATACTTCGTAGCTTAGTAGTACCTAGTTGAATTGGATGCTCTCCTCTGCTATCCTTTGGTATGTTCTGGGATGAAATAACATGTGTGTGTGTGTGGAACTATGTGGGCAGTTTGCTCAACTCTGCATCTGCACTCCATTACAATGCAATGTATAATATGACTCTACTTTTTCTATACCTCACTCACTCACTACTTGTATGATTCTCCAGCCATGGTATTCAATCCATTGGATTCCAACAGAGATATATAGGTATGTGTATAAATATATGAAATAAAAAAGTGAACTTGCAATTTTCTATAAAAGTAAAAGATTTTTTTTTCTCTCTTGCTCCTTAAGCTTTTCTGTTCTGGTTCACATACCACTTTCTCGTAGCAAGTCAAAGAAATATTTGTGAGTTGTCTTGTCCTGTCTTGTCTTAGAATTACAATCAGTCACTTGACTACTGAGACTAAAAAGAAGGTCTATTCTGTTTTGTTCTGTCATGAATATCTACGGCTGGTCTATGTGGGAGACATAATGGTGCAGAGTGAAATATACGAGTGTAGTCGTAGTCATAGTCGCAGTCAAGTCAAGTCAAGTCAAAGCAGCTACTATATACTATAAGTACTATGATAAGGGCAAGCATGCATTAAAAGCCTAAGATATATGAAATAAATGTAGGGGAGGATATAGTAGCAATAATATTAAGCGTTTGAACGCTTACTCACTTTACCTCCCACGTTTCTTGAATGCTCAAGATAAAAGCTAAATTCATATTCACAATAATAACTATAAAAGCAAGCAGGCGTTCGTTGTAATTTTATTGTAAGCATCCATTAGAGCATGTAGACAGGTTGGTTTTGGTTGTTGCTGTACGCTGGGTGGTATATTGTGTATAGGATTTGATATGAGCTATGGTATGGTATAGTGTGTCTGGGTAAGTAAATAAGTTAGTATACGAAAAGAACAGATATTATGTGAGTACAGCTCTGCAAAGTACAAAGTATAAAGAATACAGAAGAGTACAGGACAAGTGAAGAGAGTGCAGAGAAGAAAGAAATAAGGGAATGAGCACAATGGGATATTAATGGGGCTACTTTTA
>JAAXYV010000131.1:0-15325 GCA_036851875.1 Novacerus sp. FZ-2019
GTTTCCCACACTTTGGGGGGGTTAGTATTGAAATCGAGACCGAGGTTAGGTTATAAGCTTATAGCTCTTTTCATTTTCATTCATCGAGTGCCAGAGAAGTCATGATATGAAAAAGAAATTTCTTCTCGACTTACTTTAGCTCAGGTTGCTCGGACCACGTCGGAGGAATCGTAAGGCATTCGTCACCTCCATGGAAAAATCGAAGCACCTCTCCGCCAAATACATAACCTAGTTCCATCCAACAAAACAGAGTGGAGTCAATCGATTATCCATGTAAGGAATGCAAATGCATTCAAATATATTGTAATATTCACTCCAACGCAATGTCTTGGCGTATACATCTAATATTATTAGTGCTTACAGACGTGATGGCAGATATACTGCAGTACATACAATATTCAAGTCAGTTTTGTAGTATAGGTAGGTACATAAAATTTAATAGAAGTGCAGATTGTAACCCTTCTTCTACAACTTCAACTATATAAATACCTACTACCACTACTTCTACTACTACTATAGATGGATATACACAGAGCCAATGCGTCTTTATTTATCGGAGTTCTTGTACATAAAAGATCGAGAAGGCAGACGTAACGAAGTACGGACTATGCGGAGTTCTATGGTTCTTGTGCTGTAAACCAACTCTGTCTCGCGGCTGAGTGCTGATATATCTCTCTATTAAGGGTGCAATAA
The DNA here is from genome assembly GCA_036851875.1 of Novacerus sp. FZ-2019. Taxonomy (NCBI): domain Eukaryota; kingdom Metazoa; phylum Arthropoda; class Collembola; order Entomobryomorpha; family Tomoceridae; genus Novacerus; species Novacerus sp. FZ-2019. The sequence continues at coordinate 694 of JAAXYV010000131.1, forward strand.
GATCTGAAGAAACAAGACGAACGAAGGACAAACGACCAACACCAAAACCTACATAGTTCCTCAACTATTGTATTCTATAGGTACATACATAAGTTCTTCTTTCCTTCCTCTTTCCTATGTAATATAAAACGAATTTTGTAGATGCTATCGTACACTTTGTACTGCGTTTGGTACTTATATAGGTAGTCTACTTTGACTCAGGGATACGAAAGCGGATGTAGTATATACGCATACTATATAGACCATGGTTTGGAACTGAGAAGTAACTTTATCAAGAATCCAATCTCTCCCTTTCCTGTGCAAAAAGCTCGTCGGCAAACTCACACCTCCTTTCTCTCATATTTTCCTACTTTCTACTTTTCCCTATATACTTTCCAATGCAGTGTAAGGCACTGACTATTGTGTAGGTATCTGCTTTTCTCTGCTTTCTCTATTCTACTTTCTAATTCTACTTTTCCTTTCAGCAAACTTTCCTTCTTGTGCTTTTACTCCCAACTCCTTTGCCAGTTTCTATTGAATGCTTTTCCTTTTCCTCTATTTGCACCATTTACTCTTCCTCTCCCTGATTTTCTCCTCCCAGCTCTCTTTCTTCGAATTCTATATTTCCCTTATTCCAAGAAGAAGGAATCAAATTGTTGACTTCACTTCGCTACACTTCACTAGAGATTTTAAAAGCACACGTAAATGTGGGAGTTTCTCGCTTTCATCCTAAACTCGGCTCCCTTGGACGTGTTTGGCTGGATTTAGATTTCACTCAGTGTAAACTCACCTACATATTTCACTCGACTCAACCCCGTTCCAAAGGGTTGCACAGACCAATGAGTTACGTGAAAGGAGGCATTTACAACAGAGTGGTCTCCTTCTCGAACTGTGTGCTGTTTTTTGTCGTCGTCGTGGATGTTTTATTGGTTGGCAGAATTCCATTTTGTATGCAGGTCAAGACAAGCCGGGAACATAAAATATAAAAAACATATGAATTCACTGAGCTATGACATTTCGTTGAATACAAATAGAGATCACCTGATGATTCCTACATACCTAACATTCTTCTTTACACACATAAAGTAATGGAGTGTAGGTTAGGTAGAGGATATTACAAAGCCAGAGGGTTAAAAACGAATAATTTTTTGTTACAATGATCATAATAAGAAACCCACCAGGTATCTTTCAGTAGCGACGGATACAAGAATCAAGTCATCACCAACTCGAACTTTCTCACCCTCAGATCTTTGCTTAGAGGCTGGATGAATTGTCCACCAACAGGACTCGCCTAGAAAAAAAGCATTACAAAGATAAACGATGACATTATAACAACTGAAGCGAATGAGAAAGCCCATTAAGGCAGGATGAGGCACTGGACTAGTTGCTGCTGGTAGTGAGGACCACGTACTTTATGGTATGTACTCCATTGACCGTAAAAGTAAAGATGTGTATACGTCGTTTAGTGTTTAGTGAAGCGGTGTAATATAACTGTAGTGTGTGGACTAAGTTCAGTACAAAAGAGGATATAGGAGCACGAATCAAGGCGACGTGGTTGGTTGGTTGGACTCTACTCTACTACTCCACTCGACTCTACTGTCTTGCATTGTACTGTTGATTATACAATACTGACAGACAGCGACAGCACTGTGATACACTGCTCTGTTATACTTGTGGAAAAGAAAAGAAGAAATAGAGTGTGACTGTACCTTGAGAATGCTCTTGAAGACCAACGTCAAAGGCCAATTTATCGTTCCCTGAGCTGGTGGAAAGACAAGCCAAATACTATGTGGAGAGTAAGAATGTAGACAAGATTTAGTATGGCATGTGGCAGCACAGGCATGGGAACAAATAGCAAGAGAAGACACAGTTCATTAGCCAGGGAATTGCCAGCATTCATTCATTCATTGCGGACGACGTCGTCGTGAAGTTGGATTTCGTGGCGATAGGGATACCAGATGACATAAAATATAATAAAAGTAAAATATGTTATATTTTATCACTTATATTTGCATAGACATTGTTAAATAGCTAGAATAGGATGATGATAGAACGTAGCACATGACAGGAATACTTGTCGTGTCTCATCAAGTTCTTACTTGAACCCTGAATTTATAAACATTATATTATATTATATTGCATTACATTAGACTACAACACTAGACTTACCATATTGCTGTTCTGATGTCGAAGAAGAATGGCATTGCCGTAGAGAAGGGTTCGATGCCCAGACCCGGTTCCTTTGCCCTATACATTATTTTGACAAAGATGAGTGTTCTGCTTCCCGTAATATTCATAGAGGGACTCAATAAGTTGAGTGGACTTCTATTATATTAGTATGGAGGCTTGGGTTTGGTTGGTTGGGTATTTGGATAAAGTACAAAAGAAATGCGTGACAATCTCAATACATCAATCTATATAGTATACAAGTACAGACAACACATACTACATACAACAAGGATCAGCTCAAGGAAATTGGGTGAATATAGACACTATAGTATATTATGCTGAGTGTTGTTACTACACAGAAATACACTGACAACTGACAACTACTGGAAGTGGGGAGGAAAGTTGTATGGAGTAGACGAAACCCGTCTTGGGAAAAATTATTATTATTCATAGTAGTGAATAGCACAGAGAATAGTTAATGTGCCGATGCTCCTTTGTTACAGTTGCACAATCCAGTTCAATTCAGATGCTCCCACTAGTTTATTTTTTATGACAGGAACTATAGATAAAAATTCCATTTTACATTTCAGGAATATTGATGTGAAAAGGGAAAATATAAACTCAGAAGGAACAAACAGAAAATAAGAAAATTCCAATAACCATTTATTTTCAAAGGAAATTGCAAAAATGAACACGATTTAAATCTTCGGGCTGGATGTAAGTGCACTGCACAATTGCATTCATAGGTAGGTACATATACAAATACATAAGGGACAAAAAGAATTTGCACATTTTCTCGCACTACGGTTGCCGTTTTATTGAATACAGACTATGAACACAGAACAGAAACTAAGTACGAACACGGTACTGTTGTTAGACAGACTAGTCTAGGCTAGACAGGACAGGACAAGATTTGAATTTGTATATACTGTTATTACGTTATTACAGATTGCTTTTAGAACTGTATGGCTGCAAAGTAGAAATGTTTATTAAAGAAACAGTATTTTCAAAAAAAAATAGCTTGTCATCCATCACATTAAATGTATGAACAATTATTCCAAGTACAAAATACATTTGAATATAATTAATCAAAAATCCATGTAAATCAGTGGTTTTTTTAGTACCAATTTTTTTAAATGCCTTTATTATCCTTTATTATTTAAACATTTTTACTGATATTTCACAACCATACATTCAAAGTATGTAAGTAGGTATATGTACTGTATAAGTTGTAGAACTACAGAATGAAACATAATGGTCGTAGTCGTATATATATATATTTGGCTTTGGCTTTGATATTCTCTCGCTTTCACTGTACATTACTATACAATAGGCCTTATTCAACCAGAGTTCCAAATTCAGTTCAAGCCTAAATCCAAATCCAAATAAATTGCCTCGAGTCGGCAGACAACGAATTAGGATACGACGGCTACCCAACCCACCTACTACTATGCTATATAGTAATGGCATTCATATATTATTATATTATGTGCAATCCATACTTAGTACTATAAGAAGGTACTTACTTGTAATACCTCAATGTATTCTTGCTTCATTTTGGCTCTGTTAGCTTCGAAAAAAACTGTCTCTGCTACAAAATCCCGTTTATATTCTAATTCTCATACCCACTCGAAAAATACCTTTGCATAAGTAGTCAACTTTTATAAACTCTGTTACCATTACCATGCCGTGGAGAAAGAAGGCAATAGTACCAGTAATGTGTGTTGGTCTACCCCTTAAAAAACCTATATACTTACATGTTACTTCATTATTACTACTATAGTATTCCAATTCTGCTAACCGACAACATACAAAAATATGCTAAACCCACATAACATGCACAAAGTACATTCTACTCCTAAAAATTTGCATACAACAGTTAATACAACCCTACAAAGGTCGTTTTTTCTTGCATCCCTACTAAACTATTCTGCACTCTACTGCACTGAACCATCTACTTAGCGTTTGTCTATAAGTAATACAATATTTACAAGCTTTGCGTCGATTTACTCTCTACTCTCCTGAACAACTTCATGCTTTCATAATAAATGCATTTTAGTTAACTACCATATAATATACAATAGATTCAACAAAACCTAAGTTACCAAGCAGCAAGAAGAGAAAGCTACTTACTCCTTTCACTCACAATACATGAATGTAAGTCGGAAGTCAAGGCTGCAAAGAATACGAGTTATTATAATTCTGAGATGTAGTCTAGTAGTAGTAGGTGCGTAAGCGTAGCGTATTATTATGTATGTATTATATAGGTACAATAATATCAAATATTTGAGCATCCGCTGCTGCCTTGGTTTAGCTTGGTTTAGTGTTTTGTTTTGTTTTGTTTAGTTTACTTTGCATTGGTTTGGTTTGGTGTACTCGAGTTGAGTTGAGTTGAGTTGAGTATTATGGAGTTCGCTCAACTACCCCAAAATGCATGGGAGATATATATATATAGGTACCTATATATATATATATAGTAAAGTACAGAGAGTAAATGCATAATAAATAAACACTTGTCACGCCTCTACAACAACAACATGAATCACGAAAACTAAAAATGAAGAAGTCTATGACCCTACTGTCTACCTGTCTAGTTCTAGCCTGCTCTGGTGAACTGCAAGAAAATTCTACCTCGAACTGTAGTGTATGTCAGTCACGGAATGATGAGATGCTAGAAGAATATAAGTAAGTAAAAGTTAAGTGTATTACATTATTCAATAATATAAAGGTGAAATGAGCCCAGGGATTGAAGTTGAAGTTGAAGTTGAATTTAAGTATTAAGTAATGCTATGTGAGTTGTGTGAGTGTGTGTTTCTGTATTGATGTTTCATAATGGAACAGTAGGAAAGAGAAAATAAGAGTCTCTACGGAAAAAGAAGAACACCACTACCACCGGTACGAAACGCACTCCTGCGAAACAAAATACTGACTACATCAATATAATACATTTATAGATGTACATTTACTCAGTCGTTACGGAGGGATAAAAGAAAATTATTTTTAAAGAAACTTCATAATTTGGGTTAATACTATAAAATTCGTTTAGATAAAGAAGAATAAAAAAAAACATTTGATATGATAGACTCCTTTTTCAATTTAGAAGTACTCATATATAATGCAACATTGAACAACAACAGTCTCTGGCTTAGTTTTGAATAGCTAGACTATAACAATATGGACTGCAGAGTGAACAAAGGCTCCACAGTAAACACGATCAGCTGAATACAGCAAGAGGTTTCTATAGGCTGAAGAAGAAGAAGAAGAAGTATAATAATAATAAGTAGTAGTAGTATGTAAAGAAACAACTCTACCACAACGACAACGTTCAAAAACACTATCAACTACATTATAATACTACAGGGCTGCTAGCTTCAGAAGCAAGTTGATGATAGAAAACAGCTTACGCCTTCTCTTACATGGAATTTGGGTACCCGATACAATACGACACGTATGTACGTATTTTACGTTACTTACGGAAATAGGGGCGAACGAACGAATGTGTAGTGTATGTATGAGAAGAAATTGTACTTACTAAGGATCCTTCGCCCTGCAAGGAAAACCGTAAACACAACTATTAAGTGTCTTTCTTGGCCCAAAGACCATACTCCGTAACCACAATACAAACATCAGCTACACTCTACGGTCTCGCGTATACTTTGAACACGGGAATACATATAATGAATATATATTGGGTGATTTCATGGTTGGATAGTTTGGAAAAGAAAGTTTCATTAAAACTTATTTTCATACATACAGGTCGGCTATGGAAGATAATTATATAGTTCTTTGGTATATCACATAGTAAAACCTACGAGATTGTGTGTATGTAATATTTGTGCATATTATATTTTGACTTGACCTTGAATTTTGACTAAATTAGTTTTTTTAAAAAAGGTAAAAACCATTCTTGCAGGATTGGGTTTTAACAGAGTTTTCATTTTTGAAAAACATTCAGTGTGGGTTTTTGTATACCATAAATTAGTGGAAAATTGGAATAAAGTGATATTATAAGGAAAATCCCAATTTAATATCTGACTGGCATGGCATGGTATCAAATAGCACAAACTTCAATATTAGAGTAAATATATGCTTGAAAAAGTCAAAATAAAAACATTATGTACTGTACATACAAGACAAATTGAAGGGAAACAAATTACCTCGAAACCATTCCATGATGATGATAAATAATGAAAGATATATTTTAAGACGGATAAGAAAAATAATTAAAGGAAATGTGCATAGTTCAAAATTCAATGCAACTCAATTCACTTCACACAATTCAATTCAAATTTCAGAGGTTCAATTCTTGTACATAACATATGACATGGACATGACATGACAGAACATACACAAAAACAGATGAACAGAGAGAGAGAGACAGAGACAGAGACAGATGGAAATATGCAGTTCAGATTAGATCAGAGGGATAAAATGAGAGGAGAAAGTTTACAAGGTCAAGGAAAGGTCAGGTTAGTGTAGACTATGAAGTAAAATATAGAATGAATTTGGAGGCAAAATAAATAACATATACGTAGTATAAGGTAGGTTCAGGTAAAGATATAGTAGACAGATTGAAAGATTCAGTTCAGTTTAGATTTAGTGAGATGAGATGAGAGCGGGAGAGTTTGTACATATACTAGAGCTAGAAGAAAAATAAATAATGAATATACGAAAGTGAACAAGATGGTGAATGTGAAAGTAGAGAGGAAAGTAGAGAAAGAAGGAAATGGTGTAACCTACAGCAAAAGTAAAGTAGAGTAAAAGATAAAAGAGAAAGTGATTTATTGAACGAGGAAAGTTGACATTACCGATTCGGTGCCGGCCGCAGTAACCAGTTCTTGCAAAGCCCTCACGGACAATGCCTGCTCGATTACGAGGGAGCATTGGCTCAGGTCTGGTGGATTGTTCTACATCGATGACACAGACAAACAGAAAAAAATACTTATAGCACAGAAAGCAGACAGAGAAAAAAGTAGTATTGTACACTTACACTCTGCAATAATAATATAATCCTGGGGAATACAGTATACAATGCAAGAATGTAAAAGTACAAATATGCGTTCTGACAGTTTGCTGTCATAGTCTTTGTTGCAGTGCACATTGGTTCAGTTCTTGGCAATGCACATGACAGAAATTGTGGAAAGCAGAATTGCATAAATGCATAGGTACATACATACATATATATATCTGTACTTATATACTTAATAACTATATATATATATTCTTATTGTATAAGTCGAAAGTCAGAAAAGACAAATAATAAAACGAAATGTACGAGGACTGCCGCAAGGGCAACATATTTTATAAAACATTCCACGTCTTCTCTATTGAGAAGTGGTCGTTTGTGGTGATTTAACTTTATGGATATTACCAACTCTATGCATGACTTTATCTTACTTTATCAGCGATGTTCTCCAGGAAGCAGTGCCTGTTTCCGAATCCTTCGTCAGCCAGGCAGACTCTCTCGCCCGTGGCTGTGCACGAAAGACACACATTGTCTTCCTAAAAATATACACCCATACACAAGAATTACAATCATTATCAGTAAAACAGTTTTCTGCTTCAGAATCAAGTCAGGCAAGACAATAACCTATCTGTACATAATAACACTCATTTACGTTACTTGTTTTATTATGCTTGTTGTACACATAGTAATTCAGCTTAGTTCAATTCAACGTTGCCATTCTTGCCTTACTTTACTTAGTATTCACCCTGTCGTGATATAACAGTTGGATTGTGAAAGTCGAATCGAATATCTAATTCAGTGTTATCGTAGGTAGGAATTCTTATACCCCCTACTCAGTCCTAGTCCTACCTAACTACGCTATATATATACCTTTCTAGTCAATAAATGACAAATTAAATGTCGCATCGCTTTGCTTTGCTTTGCCCATAACTGTTCTATATATGTAGGTATAATTCTATATATGTAGGTATATATGTGTATAGGTATATATATACGAATTCTCTTTCAAGCTCATTGTTTATTTTATACTAGTATTTTCTTTCCTTGCTGTCCGTTCCATTCTAAGGCTTAGTTTGGTTAGTTAGGCATGGAGAAAAGGAACACATTGCATGTCGTCGCTTCATTATTAAATTAACAACTAGAAGCGGGCAGAAGAAGTTTAGTCAAGCAGGCGGAAGGGCTGCTTGAAACTTCAAAGTCAAACTTTCAATGACAATGGGTGATTTGAATCTGAAGCTTAAACTAACTATATAGGATTTCATTTCAAGCCTAGTCTATAAATTATATCGCCAACAGGATAACTTCTACAAGGGGCCATTCACAAATGTCACTATAAGCGTTAAAGTAACTTTGTGCATACCTAATTTCATTACTCCCTTTCCTTTGATATTTAAAGCTTTCAATTTTCAATATGCTGAGGTTCGATAAATGTAATAGACTCATCACTGAGAACGTCATTTGTGGAAGATCTTGCATTACAGTGAGAAGAAAATGTAACAGGTCTATATACAAGATCTAAATTGGAACAGTAACAAACTACAATTGCACTCCAGTGTAAACTTTTTTGCCTTTGAAGTCTGGGAGGAGAAGAAAAGGAATATTATGTATGTATAGCTACAGTACAGACACAGAGAACGCAGAATGTTTCGAAATCATCGCTTCTTCTTCTTCTCTTCTTATTCTGCATGAATGAGCCACAGCTAACTACCTAAGGTAAGAGCTAACTATGAGCTGTAAAGGAAAAAGGTTGAGAGCTATATGCAATGCATACATCTTGAGTTACTTACTATAGGTATACACATTATAACAAAGCCATATAGATACCTACATAGAAATAGACAAAGCAATTGAATGGTAATAGTAGCCAGTTCCGTTCCTTTGCTCTGTCCTGCTGCAATGCAATTCTAAAACGAAAACTAAGAGCCAACAGCTCCTTCAAGCTCAAGCTCACATCACACAGAATGCAATGCAAATAAAAAGTAAAGCAAACCATTCCCAAAATTGAATTGGATAGAATGGATTGAATTGACAAGGCTCTCTTTCTATCTTTCTCTCTCTCTCGATTGTCTTTGTGTGCTGTGAATGATAATAATAACATAGTTGCTGGAATGGAAGACCTGAGAACTGAACTGGAATTTCTAACTACTACTGTACTAAATTGAAACTCAACAGAGTAGAATAAAGTGGAGTTGAAGTTGAGCTACATTACATACAACATTGAATTATTGCCATACTACCGTACTAACTATATTTCGAGCCGACACTCTCCGCGTTCGTCATTTTTTTCCCTGTTCTCTTCTCTGCTCGGGTCTAATATATAGTATCACCACACCATACAGCATAATAATGTCTTAGCTTGGCTTTGGTCCTTTCCTTACATTCGGTTGAGTCGAATTTTACTTCCATCCTCATCCTGATTCTACATTGCGTATTGCCTCTTTTATTTAGCCATTGCATTGTATATAATCCATCCTATATAATTTAAGTCAAGTTAACACCAAACACTCAGTGATCATGGGGATGGGGATGTGATGTATTTGTACTCTTCTGTATAAAATGAATGTAGTGGAAACTCTGGTTACCAAAAAAAAACCTAACTGAACTGAAAGCAGTATCGTGTCGTACCGTACAGAACAGTCCAAGATTCAAGACACTCTACTACACTACACTGTACTGAGTACTGACTGAATACAACAACGTACACAGTAAAGCTCAGTTTTCTTCACATACATTCATTATTATGCAAAGTCTCCTAGTTGAAGTTGAGTCAGGCTGAACGGGGTTACGCGAGCAAGCAGAGTGTTAGTAGAGGAGAAGCTATATTTAGTCATAGGTTGCTCAGTCACATTCACATTCGCGTCCTTATCCTCATGTATGCAACCCGGACGAAGGATGTGAATGTATGTATGTAGGTTTGTATGTATTTGTATGTATGTATACATCTCTGCTATAGGACATGTAAGTGAATGTAAAGTTTTTATCCCGTCTTATTTCTTCTTCTACTCCCAATCCAACTTTCTGTTCTTCTGCTCTGTACTACACTCTTTTTCGTCTTGTTCTCGAGTGTTATATTATAGGTCGTAGGTTGGATTGGTTTAGTAGGTATGGTTTAAGTTTGGGCTGTTAGGTTAGATAAGATAGAGTAGAAAAGAAGAGGCAAAGTGTGCCAGAAAAGAAAATGGGATGAACCCAATGACGGCAAATTCTTGAATACAATTCGAAATCTTCAAGTAACATTCAAGTGCATTGCACACGAACCAGAAGTACTGAGTCACATAGCTAGATAGGTAGTCATTTTATCCTATCCACTATGCTCATTTCTTTTTGCTACTACTGCTTAAATGTTCTTACTCTCCCATTCTACTTTAGCCTGGTTTGACTTTGATTGTAGCTTTGGTTCGATGGAATTCTATATAGCTCACTTAGCTGCTACTGATGTAGCGTATAGCATAATTCTCAAACTGAAGAATTGAACTATACTACACCAAGTTAACTCGGGGAAAACTAAACTACAGACTTCCAAATCAAAGTACCATCCAACCAAAATGTCATTCCTGTAGAGTTTGAGAGTATAATAGACAAGACTATATAGACTACGGACTATATTCATGAATTGAGTCAGAAACAGGCAAGCCAAGCCAAGTCAAGTTAAACCAATAGTTAATAGTTGAAGAGTCAGAAGAGACAAGATAATTTGCATGATTTCACTGCTTATCTCTGTCCTTCTTCGTTTTCATGTAAGTATATATAGGTATACATCACTATACTTACTAACGCGATTTTAAATGGAATGTTCAGTCTTGGAGAGCAGAGAAAAGCGAGGTAAAGAGTAAAGACTGAAGACTAGTTTAATTTAAAGTCTTGGTGGAGTGGAGTGGAGTGGTGACTGACTTTCAAAATCTTAATACCTATATACTGAACTTCTATATCTAGCTTCATTCAAGGGAAGACTGACTATCTGTGTATTTATATTATGCATAGCTAAACAAGTCAAGCTCTAGATTGTTACATTATACTTTATACCTTGGGTAACAAAATGGTACGTCATAGTGAGTCAGTGTCAGTTAATTTAAGTATCTACTCTCCTTTTCTTCTCAGATATGAATCACGTCTTCTTTATATTGACTACACAATGGATTATATTAAGTTCGGCATATAATTCCCATGTTTTTTGCATTTTATGCCTCCTTATTCTCGTTTCTGAGTTGGTTTTTATATTCTGCATTTGCATTGGTGTTGTAGTTTCCTCGCTTAAACTATGTCGTCCTTGTCCTTGTGCTCCTATAATATTTTACTGAGCGTAACTTTACGGCTTTAGTAAATATAGTACAGTCAAGTACAAGACTTTGGGCGTAAAGTGCTCTCTCATTCTCAGGACAGAAATTCAGTCAGATCTATTCTTCTCAGCATCTTGTTTTTTCCTAAGCTTTGTTTTTAACTCCTTAGTTCTCTTCCCTTTCTCTCACTGAACTTAACTGGATTTCTATTCTTATTCCTCTTTTGCATCATATTACACACAAGCTTTTCTGTAGAGCCGTGATGGAAGAAAAGAAGCAAGGAAGGAAAGCATATAATATCTGTATAGTACATAGTACAAAGTGCAAACCTCTGCTAATTTCAAACTTTTTGTTGTTTTGCATACAGTAGTAGAGGAGTAGCTATCTACTATCTATGCAATGTAAAATGCAATACTGTTGTGTACTGTGTGTGATGTGATGTAGCATATAATGTAATGCAGGGATGAGAGTGAGATTAAAAGGCTGACTGACGAAGCGGAGGATGAACAGAATCTAATACAATTCCATCCTATCGTCCTCCTAAGGAACATTGTATATGAATTAGCTTACTGTACTATTGGAACTTTACTTGGTACGTTGTCGTAAGGGGTGACTCTGAATATTGCAAATGAAAGCAGTTTAACGTTGGTTGGCTTGGCACGGGTACTCTGTTAGTGTTACTACTGGTATACTATACTATCCTTAGCTGAGATTAACTTATACTTAGTCCCTGGAAAGTGTATTAGAGATGAACGCGATAGACTTTATAGCAAGGACTTACCGTACGAAGGAATGAAACATCATCCTGCTCCGAACTTCCTTCACTATCTGCCATCGGAATAAATTACCAGTTGGCTACTATGAACCGACCGAGAGTACCAGGCCAGTCACGTCACCCAACTGGAAACGTGGATATACGAGACACAAAATACACTTGCCTACGCTATGCCAAGCCAAGAGCCCAGGCCAACAGGGCAGCTAGGCTAAACAGTCACTTTTACTGGAAGAACTTATCTTTTACTCGATTCACTCGTCGTCAATTAATTTAGTAGCAGCAGCAGTTGATTATTATAATATTACATGGAGAATAACAAAATACGTATGGAAATTAAATTGTGTGAAAGACAATTTTTTAACAGCAGTGACAAAACAGAAACAGAGACACAGTAATAGTAATAAGTAGGTATTATGTTTTGATCTGACGTCTTTATTGGGAAGCGTCTGGACAGACTATTGGGTATTATTAATGATATTATGTGAATTTCATGTGGTTATGTTTTGGTATTGGTTTCGTTTCCTGTAAACATATAAGTAAGTATAGGGATATGATATATCCAATCCAATCCACAAGAACTTTCTAACTTGTATGAATGGGTCGTTCACTTCCACTTGCACTTCCCCATAGCATCCAAGAAGAACATTGTAGGTTTATAGTAGTAGGTAGGTAGCCAGCTACAGCTACAAAAGGTAAAAGGAGTCGTCGTGCGGGTAGATGGGTATGCTGCTGAATGTATCGCCACGGAACGAACAGCCCGTTTTAGATCTTCGGTGAAAGAAGACTCCTTTCGACTCAATTCCAACTTCAACTCCACTCAACTATATAAGCCTGGGCTTATTCCACTGCTTGCAAGCACTCTGATCGGCCACGGAAGAACGCACGTTTCAACCCAACCAACTGCCTGGCTTAGAAGACACCCCGGAGAGCAGCGGAGCCTAGTCCGCACTGCCGCAAAACACTACACTCCGAAATTTTCGGATTCGGATTGCCTGAAAATCCTTCTAACTTTCCTTGCGCCTGTCTACCATCGTGCCAATTTCACGGTGTCTATTCTGAGATTCACATGGGCACATACACATACTCTAACGTACATACATTTACTATATACATGATAATATAACATTGTATAACTACATGCCGTACACACGTACACATTCACATACTCTCATTCTACTCAAAACAGACGAGACATCCAGCCAGCCAACCTTCCGGACAAGACAAGACAAAACTGTCAGGTCACTTGCATCTTTCGGGGCTACTGCTTGCTACCAACAAACTATACAGCCAACAGTATTGTATCCCCTCCTATCGTATTTGTATCCTGTCTGTCTGTTTCTGAAACTCTGAACTGTTGTACATACCCTGTGTACTGTGTGTGTACTTGCTTTTTTTTTACTACGAGGATAACTCAGCTCCCTACTGTGCTTAAAAGTTTTCTTCCACAAAATCACTTTTCCTTCTCCTGAGAAGTCTTGTCATTTCTCTTGCTACAATACTATTCCTCTAAATACAAGAAGTCAAGTACACTACATCCTAATACAATAATACAACACAATTCCACAGTCAATAGTACTTGTCTTTTGTGAGTATATAATGTAACAAAACAACTTATTTTACTACTGATAATATTGCGTCGTCTCTCTCTATATAGTCAGTCAGCAGAACACCGAAAGTGAATGTCGTTCCCATAATTCCTATCCTCTAGACCTCTGAACCCGGTAACAACTAACACACTTGTGTGCAACCGATAAAATCACTGAAGCTTGAATACAAAGTATGTACTTAATGTCTTTAATAGAAAATATTGTATTTGTACTGGCCCAGTACAGCTGAGTATTTAGATTAACACTAAACTGTAATGCACAAGATTTACTATTATGCTTGTTATATAATGAATGACAGTGTAATAATATGAAAGGAAAAAAATGCATTGTGAGAACAAATCGATAAAATGAATAAATTCAGTATGAAATTCTTTATTGTTGTAGCTTAGCTTCACCAGTTTCACAAGACGTACCAAATTCAGTTCAGTTCTTGTTTTACGCTCTGCTCAACTAAATCAGATTAGTTAGGTATTATTCATTTCGCTGTAATCCAGCTGTTACCAATCAGTTTTTAATTCCATCGATTCCATTTTCCAGTAACCATCATATCATATTTCATATGCATAAGCATTTCATATCATATCATCTGCCTGCACATCTCCTGCACTTTGATACCAAACCGACTCACAATAAGTATTTTACGCAATGGGCATACAAGACAAACACACAGTTCAAAAGTCGCAAATATTATTAGTACATACACATTGGGTAGAGGAGTAGTGTGTAATCATATTGTGCTTATTACTTATAAAGTAGGTATGATAATATTGTTAATATAAATAGCAAATAGCGTAATGATTTTAACACTCATAAATCTAATTAAATATTCAATTCAAATCAGCCGATTATCTCTCTTTTT
>JAAXYV010000132.1:0-15305 GCA_036851875.1 Novacerus sp. FZ-2019
ACATATTAGATGGATATGCTATCAGAAACTCTTTAACAAGTTTTGTATAACTAAAAAGAGAGATCCTATTCGTAATAGTCATTTTTTAACTCGTCGGGTAACTCGAAACATAATGTACGAAGCTGAAGCAGGAGGGATTTCTGTGTATACTTATAAGAAACACTATCGACTAGGGCAGCGTGTCGATTTTGTTTCGAGTATGCCTTACATCACAGTAAATGATTTCATCTTTCAAACATTTAAAGGAACATCGAATGTATGAGGAACTCTGTTTGTATGTATAATTTTGTAATCCGACTATAAAATCCAAACTTTGGTCGTTAATAAATCTTAATCTAAAGGAGTCGGGACAATTTTGATTAATAATGGAATAAAGCAATTTGTAAAGAATGGGATTAGAATGAGATGTAGAGATTACTATGGGTGTTTGTTGGGTCCCTTGTTTATTACAATTTGTAATGTTCAGAAACTGTATCAAAAGTTACACTTGTGTACTCATTCGTTCAAAACAAAACTAAGCGGATTGATCAAACCGAAGCAAGTTAATCTTCCATAGGATGCTGTAGCCCCCCAGATCAACTTCGACGCAGATTACGAAAGTTATTCAAATATTTTTTACGGTAAACTCGATAATTCCCGGTCAAACTTTTTCATGTACTGTAGCTGATCTTACAGACAATTCGGATTTCTTTTCCAAATCTCAAGGCATACAACTGGGCTAAATCTTGCGGAAATTTGGGCATAAGGGGCTACATTTGCCACGGTCCCTCAAGTAGGAGGGGTTCTATCTCGGAAAATGAACTATTATATCAAGCCATTATTCACATCTCATCAAAGATGATGCTATGTTCGGGACACCATGTCCTGGGTTCGAAAATAGTTTCTCAGAGATGGGTTTCGATCCACTTCGCGGATCATTATCTTAGAGCAGCTCTACCAATTGAGTTATTCCTTGAGTAATCACTAATACCTACATTTAATTACTAAACATAATCCACTTTCTATAACTTCTCTGTTACAACTCTTCTAACAAGGAATCTTTCATCTCTCTACTACAGGTAAATTGTGCAGATAGTTGCAGCCCCACCAAAGTCTTTCCACGGCACTGCTTAAACTCATTGAATTATAGGGAAAAGGTCAGTATAGAAAGCAAAAGTATGAGTAATACTGCACGATGCTCAACGTTCTATGAGTAGCTGTTTGTTAAATAGACGTCGTGAAAATCTCATGTTGACTGATATTGTTCGGATTTAAATTTCTAGGTATCCTGGTAACATAACTTAGCAGTACCCACTTTTGAGCGGTATTCCCCTAGATCGGGGGCAGGGTCTAAACTTTTTCACTGGTACCAAATCGTTGGTGCCCCTGATTAACCGATTTTAATAAGGTTGTCTGCATGCATGACATCAAGATTTCCAAAGTTATGAAATTAAATAAATAAAAAGTTATCAAAATTGCAATTTAACATTTTGTAAGACCTTCTGTGAAGTTTACAGCACTCTACCACAAGGTTTGTAAAAAGACACCAAAACTAAAAACGATCTTTTTCCATAGTCAACCACTGACCACTACCATAGTGGTCCGTTATTGAGATTGTAGAACTTCAAAACATTTTCAAGTGGTCTTCTTTTAACAAAATAATTCTTATGTGGTCGAATGCCACCAAAATCAAAATTAAAAAAATCTGAAATTTGTGATTTTTTTCCTAACTTTGGTTTGTACTTCCCCAACCAAGAGCACAGAGTTCAATTCCAAAATCTTAGTTATAGTACCTAAGTAGCGAATCAAAAAACTCGACCCCAAATTGACTACCATGAGGTTTTCGCGATGTCTATTTGGCAAAAACCCACTCCCTTACACTTCTGACTAGATGAGCTGAGATGCAATAGAAGAGAAAACCGTACCTGTGGTCGTCCTGGGTATGGCGGCGGCGGTCCAGGATAAGGTGGTGGAGGTTGAGGAGGCCGAAGCAAATTAGTCGGTGTATCCACCGTGGATTGTGCTTGCTGAAGTTGCACATAACTGGGTTTGGATGCTGACAAAACAGTTGAGTTTGGCTTTCCACTGGATTCAACCATAGTTGTAATAGGAATAGTAGGGGGTTTAGACCCAGTAGGAATATTAGAAAATCCTCCCACAGTATTTTCCTTCTTTGGTTGCCTAAGAGTAACAATAACACATGGCTCAGTACCTAAAACAAACTCACGGTCAGTTCTAATTGTAAACCAATCTTACTTGGCAAGTTCTTCTTTTCTTTTCATTTCTTTGTCTTCCTTCTCTTCATCCTTTTCTTCTTCCAAATCCAAATTGTCTAAAATGTTTGTTTTCTCTCCTCCTACAGCTTGGTCCAACTCGGGATCGGCATACTCAAGAATATTGAAATCAGCCCCCATTCCAAGTAATTCATCGTCATCTACAGCCAAATCCACTAATTCTCCTTGTTCCCCTTCCACTCCAGCCTCATTGTGTTGCTCTTGTTCTAACTTCTCTAGTTCAGCTGTAACACTGTCAGGTAACTCTTGGTGCTCGTTTTGAGTCATAACACCATGACCTCCAGCGTTTTGAACCGAAGTTGCTCCACCCGAATTTAAATGCGTCGGTGGATTGGGTGGATTAATCTGTTGCGGAGACACTTGTGGTGATGGCGAATTCGGTACAGAGAGATTACCAACCATAGTACTTAGAGTTCTCCCTAACTGCTGAGCTAGCATTGACGATGACGATACCGGGACTGGATTACCTTCTACAATTAATTTTTAAACATAGATTTATTATAATTCAATTTGGGGTTGAATAAACATGACTTGAACTGACCTACTACTACTCTCTGCTGTTGAACAACCAAGTGATCATACGGATCCAAGGAATTTCGAACTGCCATATTTGGGCGGAAATGACTTGGTGCTCCAATTTGCTGTTGATGTGATTGAGACATAGTGAAGTTTGGAGATCGTGCAATACCTTGTTGCTGCTGCTGTTGTTGCTGATGCTGTGAGAGCATACCCCGTTGTTGCTGTTGCAACAGTAACCTCATTCTAGCATCTATATTTTGCTGCTGAAATTAAACATCACAAAATTATTTTAATTTTGCTCCAAAACGGTTGTATGTTTACAATGTTGAATGTTGACCTGAGAAGATGACGACTGAGAATTAGGAAGTCCAGCTCTAAACTCAGTTACCATTGCCCTACTCAGAGGCTGCATATTTTGCTGTTGCTGTTGCTGTTGCTGCGCGGAAGGAGGACTCATTCTCACATGGGAAGGAAGAAAAGGATGCCTAAATTGATTCTGCTGAGGTAGTTGAGGTGACGTGGGACCTCCAATTTGATGTCTCTGATGATGTATTTGTTCCATAGGACCAGTTTTTTGCCAATCATCTTTATATTTAAATAAATTTTTAATTACATGTAAATCAGAACTACAGTGGTCAGAAATAGACAACATGTGCAGTGGTTACCTTGACCCCAGGAAAGTGGTCTTGTTGACACTTGCTGTTGTTGCTGCTGTGACACGTCGGTCCCATGAGGCATTTGTTCTTGTTCCATCTTTTTAATTTGTTGACGCTGCAAAAGGTCCCTCAGATGCTGTCTCGTTTCTTGGCCTTGTGGCAGGACTGATGCACGAGGACTAGTTGAAGTCTCAATTTCATTTGCTGAAGGGTTGGTAACCGTATTTTGCACATATTGATCAGGTAAAACTTTTTGCTGGAAAGGTTCTGAGTTAGGAGTACATTCAGCGTCCAAAGTAGGTGGTCTTGGCGTCGAAGAGTGAGAATATAGCAGATCAGGTTGAGGTATAAGAGGAGAGCTGTTGTAAGCTTCACTGGGCGATGTCATTTGCTGACGGGGTGAGTGCAAATAAGGAATACGAGAATACATGGGTGATCGAACAGTAGGAGAACCTTGAGACGTTGGAGGCATGTTCGGCCTGGTATAATGAGGGGACGGACTAGGCGGAGGCATTTCTACAGTGGGGGGTCGCATACGATTGGGTTGTAAAGCGGTAAATGGTTGCCGTGAATTGGGTGATTGTAAATGAGGGGATGACTGAGGACCAGACATACTTTGATCCTGATGACACAGAATAAAAGTACAATTATAGTTGGACATTATAATTCCATTAAAATGTAAAATCTTCATTTGTACATAATACTTACAAGGCCTGTTGTTACTTGCAAAGGCTGTCGTAAAATGTCCAATGTAGGATTCAGGTGGGGACTTTCAATGCTCAATTGACGCTGCACTTGCACAACAGCTAAAACATAAATTTATCAGTAAATATTGGAATATCTCTAAACTGCAGCAATCGGTCTGACTACTAACTTTGTAAACAGAAGAAGAATAGCATTAATTAACCCTAAAAATCCGTGGTGGACAACAATTATAGCACCCTCCATATTTTCGAAAAATATACATTCGGAAGGCTTTTCTTAAATTCTGAAAATTTAATCCTCCTTCAATTAATTTTGCATCAGAACTGCAAATTATAGAAAAACTGACTCATTCGTTGATCCGCAAAAAAATTCAAATCAAATGTACAATTTTTTCCCATTGTTAAAGGTTTCGTTTCCCATTGGTAAGTATGGGGAAAGTGCCGTCAGTTCGATTTGGCTAAAAATTGGAACACAGGTACAACTTGAGTTCCTGAACAATGTTTGATTTACCAAAAGTTACCAATATCAGAAAATGTAGTCTGTCCGATGTAACCATGGCACTGAGGTAAAACCTGACATGCTGACCGACGTATGATAGACTCAAAGTATTAAAAACAATATAATTCTATCCTCTGACCTCCCGAGGTCACTAAAGGTCACTTTCAGAAGCAATTGCCGTCAATGCGATTTGACTAAGAGTTGGTACACTAAAACTTGACATCCTCAACAATGTTTAATATGCCGTAAATACATACCATCTGACTCCCAAAGGTCACCAAAGGTCAGCTACAGAAACAAGTGCTACAACAATTAAATTAAGTGAAACGGAGCTTAAATAAAGAGGAAATTGCGGCAAGGGGAGACAAACACAAGACACTCGTCTAATAGTAAGTTATAGCTTTCGGGTTCTGCAATTGTAGTACACCACGGTTGACGGTAACTAACTTTGGTTTATAACAGTTAAAAAAAAATATTGCTATCTAAAATAATTAGTTGGTTATTTCGTACTTAAGAATAAAAATATTTAAAAAAAAAACTTAAGAATCAATTGACTCAACACCCTTTCTACCTTAATACCAGAAACAACGTCTATGCATTTGCATATAACTCTCGGGATCCAGTTTAAGTAACCTATCCAACGTTGGGTTGGACTCTGTTGAATCAGTACTTAGGAAAGAAAATACTTTTCTAGGTTTTATATGGGGCCGCAGATAGTATGAAATGTCATTCGTATGTTGAGGTCCTTCTTGTGTTATGAAACGTCATAAATACGTTTTTACGACCATTCCCTTTACACCAATGAAGTTATGATAGCCTTAAAGATTTGCTCTAATCGCCGGTAATAACCTAATCATTTGCTAAGTTTTAGAAGACCTATGTAACTACATATATAGTTTATGATGATATTTTAGTTGTTACCATCAGGTGATGTAGACACGTAAATCGTTGAATTATTGTAAATTAACATAAACCTACATTACAAAATCTGTTCTATTGATTTTGTTACATTCTGTTTCATTGCTATGTATGTCATTATATTAATAATATTAACTGAGATGCCTTATAGTAGCTTGGACTTCGTATATTAGCTACCACTAACACGGTATGAATCTTTATTTCACACGTTGTTGAAAGTGCGACTAAGGTTTAAAGAGTACACGCTCCAAAAATAATGACCCAACACAGTCCTTGAACGCAAAAAACTAACAACTTACCAGTAGAGTACTGAAGTTTAGGAGAAGATACGCTTCTATTAGTATTGGCATTCCCGACTCCAAGGGAATCTTTAGGAGTATCGGTTTGAAGTCGATGCTCTTGGAGCACCATTTGCTGCTGCTGAGCTTGCTGCTGACGCAGGGCTTGCATTTGTTTCCAATGCCGTTCCTCTGGGGTTTCCACGCGGTTTGTTTTAACCGGGCCTCCAGTGAGTAATTTGTCCTGATCCTGAAACCATCAAATCATTCTCCATCACAATCAATCAGAATGGTAGTCACCTGAACTCTAAAGTGAAATACTCTGGAAAATCATGCGATATCAATAAATATATCCTACAAATGAACACGACATGGAATCTACAGCTAGCAGTAAGATTTAAAAATTAATTTAATAAAGGATTAAATGCGGCTGTTTTACATGCCAATTACAATAATACACCACCTAAGAAAAAATTGTTGAATGCCTTAAATGAGAGTAAGGTTGGGGACACTAGCTTATAACAAGAGCTTATCTGACAAAGGCAAATTGGCATTCACAACGGATAAAGTCATGCAGCTCCAAACACTCAACCAACCATGGCATGCAAATATTCAGATTATTTCAAATGTACACACTCAGACGGACTCAATTACTCAACCATGTCTGGTATTTAGGAAGCCAGTCACTCACTCCCATCCCATGCAGCGACCATTTGCATTCCCATATGAAATATAACACGCAATGCCCATAGGTGTATATAACAATAAACCAATAATGTAAACAGTACGTCTCAAGTGATCTACCTCATAAACTGAACACATATACTACGCCAAGTCTTTCAAATAAATGAAAATTTACAATGAATAGGATTTGGGAAAGTATACAAGTTGTAATTTTGATGATTGTTGTTAACAGTGTCACAGTAGCTCACCAGTGCAGGAGAAAAACCACAACTTTCTTGACTAAGAGTGGGTAAAGTTCGCATTATTTCAGATGGAGTAAGGACTCGGATTTGATGATCTCCCATTTGACATTTGCTGCTAGTAGAGAGTTTAGAAGCCATGAAAGAAATATCTTTGGGAGATGCTGACGCGACTGTACTGATCTTGCAGTGAATATTTTGGACTGGAAGATGTTGATGCAAATTAGCAATTAAGGGACTATTGCTACCACTGTGAGAACACGTTGAGGGGACGCTTTGGGACTGGGGTAGAACAGGACAGGGAGATGAAGATGCAGCTATGTTATTTGAAGCAAGGAATGCGCAGTTTGGAGATGCTGAATATCCACTTAAAGGCTCAATATTAACTGGAATGACTTCAGGGTTGCTAACAGTTCCAGAAGGAGACGCCGAAGACGCTGAACTTATTTTTGAGTGACTATCACATTCTGGTGACTGTCTTTGTGAGCCCACGTTTTTACATGCGGCACCACTCTTGTTTTCTTTCGGCATCTGACAATCACCATCATGTGTAAACCATCTTATTAGTTACAAGTTACAGATCTTATCAAGCATTCACAAGACTTAGACACCTTTAGTACGTTAATACAATTGGCTGGTTAGTACCAAGAGGCTTAAAGATCTACTCTAGCCTACGCCTCATTGTAGGTCTCGCACTCAGAATTAGGTAATCCCAAACAATTAATACAACTAGACAACTAGAAAAACGTAAATCAGATGCCTCCGCACAATAAAGACCAACAACATACTGCCATGCTGTTATTATTATTATTAGTAGTATTACCATTTAGAACACTTTAGCAATTACCATTGGGGTCTACAGTTTGTCAACAAGTGCACTCGTGGTATGACTTGCGGAGCAGCACCCGAACCCCGGTATATGAGAGACTCAAGAAATCATAACTAAGAAATATTTAAATAACAAATTACCTGCTGCGCTTTTTGCATTCGACTAGCAGCTCGATTTTCTCTTGCCTTTTGCAAATAAGGAGCTCTCTTGTCTGTAGACAATCCTCTCCAAATCTTTGCAATCTGTTTTGATCTTTCTCCCCAACCTTAAAAAATTTCCATCATGTAACTTCCAATCGTAGGTAAATCTCTAAATTATTAAGCGGAAATTCAATGTTACTGGGAAAATCTCTCTTGAGTTCAGCATTATTAATATTGGCGTAGAGAACTGCAGAGATAGTGGCACTTGGTCCTAATGCTTCATCAGCCTCCCACTTCAAAATACTTCGTTGATTGTAGCTACTCGGCTGATCTACATCAGCATCAGCTTGCGCAGGCCATGGACTAGGTGGTTCCGAGAAGGCTGGACTGAACTGTGGACTACTGTAAATCAAAAGCCAAAAAATTAACCTTCCACACCAAAAACGCTTAAAATTTAAATGTATCAAAAATACGAGCTCTAATTACTTGCTATACTCCGAATGGTAGGGAGACGGGGGAGGAAAGCTTATAGGCGACGCTAAACCCTGCTGAACGCTTGCTTGAAGTTGCGTTCCCCTTGGCAATCCAGGGCTTCCTTGCACTATAATTGCACCAACACACAGAATCATTTAATCCTTGAAACATCCCGAAATACTTCAACTAAAATGTTACAAAGTAAAAACTACCTGAAGCCGTTAGAGCTACCGTGGGATTAATATTTGGTGGAATTATACTTGAAGAAGTTGCACTTGTAGAAGTACCATTACTATTAGCACCGGTAGAATGATGTGGAGGTGCTTGAGAAGTTGTACTAATTGGGAACAGATTTTCCTGGGATTCTTGAGATTCGTCCGTTAGAACACCTTTGAAGATATCCTCTACATCTTTGCTGTCCATACTAGGTAACCCCGTGTCTATTGATTCTAAGTTAAACTGAGAACTTAAAAAGTCTGTCAATTCATCCTTGTGGCTTCCTTCTCCACTACCTGGATCTATGCCCAGCTCATTACTATCTCCGAGTGTAGTCTCTGTCCCTGCAAGATAAGAAGTTCATGAGCAGTTCACAATTTATAAAATGATTACCGCTCACTACTTTCTTACCGGCTAAATCTTCTAAACCTTCTTCAACTTTAATATCGTCCCCTTCATTCATGATTGTGTCAACTAAATCATTATCCAACAAATCCCCAGCAAGGGGTAATATATCTTCTAGAGTTTCACTTTCATCTTCTTCTTCAACCTAAATAAATAAACACCCAACAGTAAAGATGTACTTTGCACGATGAGCTGCATTGTTGTTTAGATTACTGCTAGCCGAATGATATCAAACATGAAAGGTTTTGAAAACCAAAACCAAAAAGTCATTTCATGTAGACAATTTAATTTATGCCCCAGAAAAAATCAGACACGTAGTTCAGAATGTACAAACTACGCCATGAGGAGCTGAATGATACCAAACTTGAATGATGGATCTCTTTACCCGATGAAGAGATCCATCATTCAAAAACTCAGCCGTCATAGTATTCCTACACCTACTGCATACCTTTAGTGGCGATTTCTGTAAATTACGTTTAAAGTCACTCCGATTTGATATGGTTTCTGCAGATTCGTCAATTTGTTCCGATTTAATATTGATAATTTTTTTCTTGTTACTTTGCTCCTGCTTGGTCTTAATTGCTTCTATAGCTTTAATTTCCTCCTGAAATATTTAATATTAGCATAAAGTTCACGTGCAATGCACACATAATCAAGAATGCATTTAAATTATGGATGAACGAAGATGGTTACTTTGGACAGTTTAACGGTACTTTCGGCACTAAGGCTGGTGACAATCTCCAATTCTGTTTCATCTGCACTACAAAGGTCACCATCTTTACCAGGGTCCATTAACCCTTTCCCAAAGAAAGCTTCCTGTTGCACGCAAGTCATACACAGCATTAGTTATTACAGCTCCCAAATGGATCCCAAATACTATGGGATTTTTATGTATTGAACTGAAGTTGTAGGTACAAAGAAATCATAACTTCCTGACCTGAAGGTAGGAAGGAAAATTCTCGACAATTTTATTCTTCATTTTCTTCCTTGGGGCCTTTCTCTTTGGTTTGTCCATATCTGCAACATTGCCCTGAGTATCAGGTACATCTGCGTCATCCTCCTTAAATCGAGGTCCACGCATCCTCACTAAAAAACCACCTATTCCCAATTTCTGCAAATTCCTTTGCCGCTTTTTAGCTTCTTTATCTACACGGTAATAAATGTACACAGTATTAATCTACACAATTCCACTACTAAATTTGAGTAACGATTGACTGAAACCCTCACTAACCCTTTTCGCTAATTTCTTCCAGCCTTTCTGATTCTGTAGTTTCTGCTCTGCCGTCTGTTAAAAACGTAGTATTAATTTACTTTATATCATAGAAACTATTTCAAATACATCCGACACTTACCACCACCAGAAACAACTGATTCAATCGCGGCTAAGATACCCGCTTCCATGTCCGCAAGATTTGGCATCTTTTTTCGCTTTTTACGAGGCTGTTCCAGCGTTAAAGCCTTTATATGAGTCATTCCAGACTCAGATAAGCAAACTCCGTCAACTAAGAATTGCGTCAAAGCTCGCGACTTTAATAGATCTAAATTTGATTTTAAAATGTTAAAAATAGACCCTGCATTTCGCTGTATGCAATGATATATCGTAAATATGAATATGATGATACCTGGACTTTTCGGTGGGCTGATACATTTAGATACTACAGGAGGTGGTCTTAAATGAGGGGGCAGAACGTCAGTAGGTCTACATTGAACACAATTGTATCCATCTTCAGCACATTTTTCAGCTTCGCTTTCATTGCTAATCATATCACAGGATGCATGAAGCCAGCTACAAAACCAATTCGATCACAGGAAAATTAACAATCTGACTATGTATTTATTACTACTGCCAACCAACCAACAACTAATGTGTGAAATCTTACCGCTCACAACGTCCACACTGAGTGATAAGCTCACCATCATTATATTCACTGTTACACACGGGACACGCTTGAAAGGAAGCACAAGGCCCACACTTGGTGTAATTATTATGCCAGCTACTTTTTAAACCAGGATCATTAGATCCACAGTGATGACATACAGCACACCTATTTTAAATTTACGAAAACTATTTGTATCATCAACAGTAAACTGATCACTACTCATGAGTCACTCTTATAAAGGTGGTTTTGTTGAATTAATATACTGATTGGATTTCAAAAAGTTATTACTAATAGAGTATTTCAAACAAGTTTACCATTTGCACTTCCAATTTCCTTGAGGTACATACTCCAAAGGAGGATCCATACAATAAATGTGAAACGAAATGTCACAGTCATCACAAAGAATAAGACGGGCCTCATCATTTCGTTGACCACAACCTTCACATACAGTGCAATCTAAGCACCGCCATCCTTTCTGCAATACAACTTTGGTAACCTGCGTTTACGTAAATAATGACGTCGATCACAAACTTAAAACACTAAATCTCTGTTCTACAGTAGAACAGTAACATGTTAGCTTACTTTAACATTCACACAGAATGGATGGTAGCATTGCCCACACTGAGCACAGGCAATGAGACGACCTTCCAAATCATTTCCAAAAGCTCCACACATCACACATACATCTTGTTGAACTACAAATTCATCTCGAGCAGAACACAAAACCAAACGATTTTCTACACCCGGTTCATCGTCTCCTTTGTTACAGGAATCTGAACTCTGTGGTAACACCCCCGTATAAAACGTTAATAATACTGAGCAGCTTTATTGAAAACCATTTATTGGACTGACAATGATATGAAACAGATTTTTGCCCAAAAATATGTGCCTGTCAAATGAAATCAAAAGAGCCCCATATGGACACAGGTATAGCTGTACCAAAAAACAAAGGGTTTAGCCCCCCTGAAGAGTAGGTTGGGGCGGGGGTGAAGCTGGCATATTACGTTTCTATACAAGATTCTACACACCTACCTTGGCAACAATTTGTAATACATCATGGTCAGCCTCATACTGGTTTTCAAAACACATGCTGTAAAAGAACATTACTTTTTTTTTCAATCGTCCTATAACTACCTGGAGGCCTGATCCTGAAGTACCGAATGCTCCCCTCATCTTTGGTTTGGGTCCACGTTTCCTAGCTAGCTCAGTAATACGCTGTCTTCTATTACTGGCCGTACTCAGTGCATTACCTTTGTCCATATTTTTAGGTCTACCTGCACCTAGTTTTTTCGTCTGAAATTTATCTGAATTTAATGGTTTTTCTCTAGAAACAGAAATATTGGTAACGGGATGGAACTCTTCAATGGCAGCAAGTTGGTTCTATAAATTCAATACATCAGTTTAGCTAAATCATCAACTCAGTCAACCTAGAAAAATGTTTTTCTGACCTTGTCAGACCAACTGAGATCATTGCTACTTTCGGTCCCAGGAAATGAGTCATCCTCAGGTGAAAGAAGGGAGTCTTGAGACAATGCAAAATTGTTTAAGACATTTGACTCCGATGAAAAATCATCCTTTTCAGACGATTTCTTCAGAGCAGACAATACTCGAGGATTTCCACCCGAAGTATTCAGTCCTGTACCGGCTGCTTTACAAGGAATACATATGTACTCGTAATCCGAGTAAAGTTCTTTACGCTGTTGATAAGTAGTCAAATCGGCTGCCGGATCGCACGACCCGTGAACATACCTAATCAAACAGAAAGCAGCAAAATTAATTTTCTTTAACTCTACAGTACTTTGTCTAATATTGAACTTACTTTTTGCATAGGTGGCACTGAAGCATAAGTTTTTGAGCAACATGTCTGTAAGCTTTTCCACACAGAGGACACGCCAATCCTTTATTTCTCTGCTGATAACACGAATCACAGACTGAGAAATTTGCATGCCATCTGGAAGATGGGCCAGAACCAGGAGTCCTTGCACCACAATCCGTGCAAATCCGACATAACTGTCACGATAACAATTGTGATACATTAATCTGCATTAGACTTGTAAATACATGATTCATGAACGTTTATAACTGGTGTTTGGTAGTTTTGGTATTACACACCCTATAGCAAACAGCACTTGAGTGCTTCTGCAACTGGTTCCATACTCAATATCAAATTCAATATTTAAAATTGCTGCACTAATATCTATGACATTTTCCCTGTGGTAAAATCATCTCACACAATTGCCACTAGGTCGAAATTATATATCGATGGTATATACTACCCTACCAAAAATCAGCTGTGCTATACCTCCCGGTATGATATGACTATTGACTTCATCCAACTCTCCTTGAATCTGCATACTACTGCTGTATTAGCCTTAGTGTTTCAATATTTATAGTTGTGATGATATAGCGAATTTATTTGTCTGTCACAAGAATAGAGACCAGTACTTAGAACAGTGGTTTCTACCTCTTGTTGCAGCCGTAGCTGCTGCTGTTTATATGAACCTAACTCCATACCTTCTTAAGCAATCATATTGAAACTCTAAGGCTGCCCTGGCGGTAACCCATCACTCTATCTTGTCCCAAACCACCATTATTAGTGTAAACTTCTAAACTTGCCATACTCGTATGTGTTATTTGAGGTGGAAACCGGTGTCCTGCTCCTTAAAAAGTAGGAAATTATAGGTGTCGTTCTATGGTTCTGTTTCTGTCTAGTACTGTACTATTTCAAGGAGGATGGGACAAGATATAAAAATCGAGTAGTATGCATATTTATCTGGCCGATACGTATCTTCCGCTGTCATGTTGGTCTTATTGAGTATAGAAAACAGGGTCTTTCTACCCAGGAATCATAAAATGTCTATTGTACATACATATACTCTACATCTACTCTGCATTATATTTGAAAACCTTTTGTACTCTTTGAGTTCAATTCTGAGTCCAAAATACAACATCGCTTAATATAATTTCATCAATTTTTTTATTTTATGCTTTTCATACAACTTCAACCATACAATCTATCTGTCATTTTCATTAGCTAACCTATCAAGTGCCATTACTCAGTAAATAATACGTCAACAATTAACAAAAATAAATTAACGCAAGAATATTCATCACTAACCTTGCATTTCCAACTGTGTTTTGGAATAGAAGAAAGGGCAGGGCGAAGGCAAAATATGTGATAAGCTTTGTCACACGTGTCACAAGCTAATAGTTTATTTTCATCACCCGGTTGCCGGCAGGCTTGACATATTTTGCAAGCAGGGCACTGCCATCCTGCTCGAATACCTAATATTGTAATAATTTTACAATTTAGAAGGTTCCTCACAATACTTTGTCTATATGTATTATTTCTTTTACTAGATTTACATGGATCAGAATTCAGGGCCATACAAGTGCTGTGATAATGATTACCACAAGAAGTACACATTAGAAGAGATGAAACATTTCCTGGCATATCACACACGGTACAATTGGCAGATTTTCCAACTACACCAAAATTCAGTCAACTTTTAAGAAACTAAATGCAACTATCATTTAAAATAATTTTTGAAACAAGGAGTTTACCCTTCGAAATTGTGATTTCGATATGAACCACACATAAAGTCACACGGCCAACGGGTTCTTGAAATCCACCACTCGTAGCGGCGCAAGAAAAATGTAAATAAGACGCACACTTCGGAGCTTTGCATGAAATACCGGCTCCTAGATTTCCACAATGATTGCACCTCTGCCCCAATGCCCGTACAATTTCGTTTTCCAAATTCAAGAAAGATCCATCTCCATTTTGAGAAACTCCATCGCACCACAGGGCACAGTAGTAATGCACAAAATAAAACCCTAGGGCCACAAATTGCATTATTCTACCTGTACACAAAGCCCATGTAGTGTGACATGTAAATTCATTACCTGACACTACATCAAATACACTGATTAAATCCGGCTCATCTGAATATCCAACAACTTCATCTACAGGCTCATTCATACTTTCTAAACTACCCTGAGAAATCAGCCTCCTAGAAATAAAAGGTTTTTTTTAGGAACTTCTCATTAATCAACACAAGTAATATCGTTACAACAAATGAATGCAAACTCACTTCATTTTTCCGACTCCTTTCTGTCGACGGGATGAAAAATTTGCTTTAGGACTGCGCTCACATGAACTGTCTTTTTCGCTTTTACACAATACAATGAGTCCCTTAGAAACAGCGTGCGGATCAAAACCTTGAGGAATTTCCAACCTCATCAACTCACCCTGACCCATCATACTCTTCTCACCAAGATTGCACAACACACAGACTTTTCCAGGCCTGTTACATAAATACACATTCCCAATTGTTAAAAACGTTGCGATTTGTCGGTATTCTATTTATATGTTTTAGAAATTTACATTCTTTAATATATTTTAAATGCTTATATCCACGAATTATTATGTTTGCTCATATTCTTTCTTCTTTAAGCGGAATATTCAATTTCATAGTAAAAGTCTGCCGAGCTTTCGATCACTCTACGTAATCATCCTCCGGGTAATTTTAACATAATTATTTATTATACCCCCTCTCGAGAGTTAATAAATTGAAAATTCTTGGAATAA
>JAAXYV010000133.1:0-15282 GCA_036851875.1 Novacerus sp. FZ-2019
AAAGAAGCTTATTAACTAACGAGCCAAATTAGGTGGGTGGATACTTTATGCTTACTTGGCTTATTAGTAGGCTTTGACATGGTTGTCTTGTCTTGTCTTCTTCTGTGTTGACTTGACTTGACTTGATTCCTTTTGGGTTGATGATACTTGTGTATACATACTACCTGGCCTGTATATAGAATATTGTGAATGAAATGAGTTTCATACATAGAGAGGGAATGAATGGGATAAGATATCACATCACAGGACATTTCACTTTTTTTTGTCAACCAACAGCATCAACCTCTGCTAGTACCAATCGTAATATACCATTTACATGTGTGTTCTAATACATGCTTTGTTGTGTGATGTGTGTAATGTGAACGTATGGATGGATGAGAGGGCTTCGTTTTATTTCTTTTGTACTGTACTGTATGTATGTATGTATTTATATAAGTTGTGGAATGTGGTATCTTGAATGTTAGATTTTGAATGGCTGTAATGATGATGATAATAATAATGATGATTATGATGGTGGTGGTGGTGAACTGGTGATTGTGTGTAAAAGTAAGTGTAAGTGTAAAAGTGAGAGAAAAAAAAATACATGGCAATGCAGCGGCAACGGCGTTGGTATATATGTTTGCATGCAATTTTTTTCTCCCTTTGTCTTCTATTTGTTGGACTAATGCACTCTTTGTGATGATTGTATGTATGTACATATGTAATTTTAATATTTACTGCTGGGATATTAAATGAAAGCCAGACCAGTACAGTCCAGGTAGGACTGTAAATCATATTTCTAGTAGGTATATTTTGGTTGTACTGGATTGGGGTTGGACCCTTCCTAGGTACTTAAATCATTATTCCTTCTTGTAAGCTTTTCAGACATTTTAAGAGTTAAACTAAAATTGTACAAGTGTTTTGAGTTTTATGACTTGGTGAGCTGTGTTGTGTTGTGACGTGTTGAAGTGTATTTGTACACATGGATTCGATTTAGATTCTATTAATAAAATACAGTTATACTGTAAAGGGTTGAAACGTAAAGGTTTGACTTGGTTTGTGAATACATTTCATTTATCACACATCTCATCACTACCTGCATGGTATTTAATGTACGTTTTGTTGCTTTGTTTGAGTCAGTTTGCTGTGCTTTGGTATGCTTGACTTGACATGACTTTGAAAAGGTGTTGTTATTTTCTTCCCTTGACTTGAGTTTTGAGGTATGGAATTTTGACGTCGGAACGGAACTGGAAGGAAGTAAAAAAGAAAAGAAAATAGTTAAATATGTTGAAAAGAATTTATGCATTGCACGCAGAGTGGGGTAGGTAGAACTATAAACGTTCAGAGTTCGTTCCCATTCTTATCCTATCCTTGTCTTGTTCCTTGCTACGTCGTACGTGAAAGAAAGAGTTAAGTTACTACGTTAAACGTGTATGCATTTTATGTATAGCTTGACTTGAGTAATATAGTAAACCCCACCAGACAGAGATAGGATGCAATGCATGCATACTACAATTGTATGTGGCTTTACCTTACTTAACTTTAAGTTAGGAAGGAAGGTTAGGTCAGGCCAAGCCAAAGCAAAGCAAGTCAAGTCAAGCCAGGAATTCTTCTCAAGTCAACGTCAAGTTTAGTTTGCAAGAGCAAAACAAGGATTTAGTGTTTTTCAAGTTTCCTATGCTTGTATATTATAGATAGATACTTGGAGTGAATACTTTATTTATCATAGGGGTATACATACATTGTTATGGTTTGCTTGCTATTATAATAGTAAAAGTAGTTTTTAACAGCCTGCCTGTCTTCCATTCCAGTCAGTTAATTGAATGCAATGCCGTCCAGTCGGCAGAGAAAGAGTTCTGGATGACTATGTATAATTACAATGACCCCCGTGCGAAGAATTACCCGTAGGAAGAAGTTAAAGAAGTTGTTGCATTCGTTTATTTTGTTTATTGTTGTTGAATGTTGAGTGTGAGTGAGTCAGAGGGACTGGAAATTAGAATAGTAAAATACTACCTATCTACCTACGTTAATAGTTGTTATGGAATTGAAGTTGTCTTATTGTAGAGTAAACTGGCATGGAAAGGAAGCTCAGCTTAGTGAAACTACTGCTGCTATTAGTATGTGTATAGGAAGCGGTTTCATTTCTTCTGTATTCTTTTTGTTCATTGCATGGTGTATGGTGGTGCGGAGCACTGAAATGCAATGCATTCAGAAGGTTTACGACTTTCTGGAATTTCATTTCATTTCACTTCACTTCAATTAACTTCAGTTTAGTTTTTTATTATCCATTTTTAAGCTGATGCGAAGTAAAGTACATTATGCATTATACCTTTCCCTTACCTTACCTTAACTTAACTTATGTTGAGATAAGATTTAGCATTAGTAGGATTATCATTTGAGTTTGTATACATACCTAATTCAACTCAATTACCATTTCAACTTCCTCTCCCTGTTTCGTTGCTTGTGCTGGGTTTAGTTTTATTTCATGATGTATTATAAATTGACTGACTAGTACCCTGCATGCACGCTCCGTAATTTTGATGATTACACCAGAGATTTACTAACAGGATTTGTGGAATAAAAGAGGAAAGAAGAAAACCGAGAAGAATTTGTTTCCTTGCTGAATGTATAACAAACTCATTGCCTCTATGTGGTACTGAGGAATCCTTATAACTTTTCCAGACGGCATATAATTCGTCAGTATAGCCTAGCAGCCATACCTTTCCATGTATTGAGACGTATAGAGGAGTAGTACATTGCTTTCTACTACTCCTTGAATATTCTTGAATACTTGGGAAGGTACGGTTCCTAAGCTATACTGACGAATTATATGCCGTCTGGAAAGGTTATGAATACCTCGGTAGCTGCCTGCAACAATTTATGTACAATGTATTTTACTGGAGTGGCTTATATATTATTTATTAGTTGTACCACGGAATTATGTACGAACGAACCTTCCTTTCCTTCATCCTTCAGGTTTTTTGTTTTCTACTAAACATAAGCTCTAAAACTCATAGGGTCAAGTCAAGTATAGACAGACAGACTTGAACACTGCCGCTTGACGCAAAGCAAAAACTAAGAAATGGAAAGGAAAGGAAACCAGGATGGGATTTTTAGAGATTAGACAAAATCCTGTTGCTGCACAACTCTCACTAATTTTCAGGAGTTATAGAGTATAAAGTACTTACATCCATACATACATAATGTGAGTACTATGTATTGCTTGCTTGACAACGTCAACGTCTAAACGTCAACTCAAGAGAGACCAGATTCTTTAACTCGACTCGACTTGACCTGACTTGTTTCATTCCTATCTTAACCTTTCGAAATCAATTCAGTGCAGTGTAACGTAATGTAATGTAACTAAGTGCATTGAATTCAGTAGTGATACTTAATGGAAAGGCCGTAAATGTAATTCAGGCCGGTTGGCTGAGTATGGCATGAAAATTGTTTCTGCTTTGAGAGTTAAGAAAGGCTAGAAATGTACAAGAGCTCTGGTGTAAAACACTATGTTATTATGCCATAAGACATTAGGATGATGACATAAGGTTTTATATCTGCTCTGCCTCCACTTCACTTGAAATCACTGCACTTCACATACATAATAATACGTTGTTGCTACTCCTTCATATAATATATCTATCTAAGCACAAGGAGTAATGAAATACATTAAATTCATAGTATTCGGTTCCTCTCGCATCCTCATTTGCACTCTTATACTTATTTATTAAGTACATATAAAGTCCGTTGTATGATGGGTCTTTCTGTATAATATAAGAAATGTGATGTGATGCTGAGGGTTGCGTTGCGTTGGTTAGGTATTGTATGGTCTTTGGTTTGGTAATAGAAGGAACCCGGAACTGTCATGTGAGATCATAAAATCATGTTTTGCTCGAGAGTTTTAGGGTTAGGGTTTGGGTGGAGTGGATTCAATTGGTATGGTGTGGTGTGGGTTTGGCGTCTTTTTACTGCTTCTCTGTACATTGCTTAGGTTGATGTGTGATGTGATGTGAGGAAATGTGAAGAGGTAAATTTGAGAGGCTCTCTGCTGGTAAATTGAATTGAATTACTTGCATTAGTGCATACCTTCCTAGCTTCGTCTGTTTGGCTTGACTTGCCTTGGTTGCGTTTGAAGTCTTGCCTCGAACTATTTGGTAATATTTCATAGGACATCTGTACAACAGCATATCATAAACCATAACATAACATAAACATAGTATGAACGTACTGTACAATATTTTCTATGTCTACTACTACAGACACCATACAATGAAACTCCTTGAACCTACTGCCCGACATTTTACACCCTTTTGATTTTTTTTGACGTAATACATTTTTATCTTTCTGCTTCTCTTCTTCTCGGGTTGGATTGGGTGTTGTAAGAGTTGAGTTACACAAACAAACTAAATGGAATGGAATAGAATTTTATTGTTCGATTGCATTAGTTTGGATTGGATCTTAGCTGGCACCTTTGCTTTGGATTTGATTTTCTTTGCTTTCTTTAAGGAAGAGATCTCACGTTTTTTATTATTGTGTAGGTAGGATTAGGAGTGAAGTGAAGTGAAGTGAAGGTATGGCTGAATACACTAGGTTCAGATAGATCTGAAGACGATGAGAATAGATATAGACGACACAGAATAATATTTCTTTAGAATATTGTGTATATAGTTCAACTATGCCAGCCGTAGAAAAACCGACATAATATGATGTAACTTCGGATTCTAGGCATGTAACCTTTTCCTTCTCTGTATCCGTTGAATCCCATACCAGCAAGCAAATGAATTCAGCTTAAAACTTGTTATGCTACGCATTCTTTGCAAACAAGATAAATAAGTCAAGGCAGAAAAATTGGGAAAGAAAAGAATGCTTCTTTAGAATGAATTCTTTATCAGAATATGTCACAGGATGACTCCAGGATAAGAACCGTCCTGAATTTCTGATGAGGTTGACGGTGATGATGATGATGACATAGACCCTTAAAAACTATGTTTATCTAGATCTGTCTAATGTGAAAGGGATGCTACGTTTTTGTATATGTAGAATATGACATCTATAGTCTGTCATATTCCATCGTATCATATCTGAAGAAGAAGCTACTCAAGATTTTAGACTTGGGAGACAGAAGAAATAGAAATCTAACGAAACTAAGAGAAAATTATGAGACTAAAAAACAAGGTTTCAATGACTCAGATCCGGGAAAGCCTTGCCAGTAGACTCTCAAGGTCGTCCCAACATCCCAGAAGACCATCGAGGAACCCACCAACTGTCTGCCCTGTCTATCCCAAAAGCCTAGTCCTCTTTCTTGCATGGAGAAAAATAGGAAGAATTTATCGAACTTTCAGTCATCGTGCTTGAATTCAAGTTTGGTAAAAAAAAACTAACAAACAACCTTGCCACAGGACAGGACTAGGATAGCATCCTTGCCGAAGGCCTCAGTTGAGTCAGTGCTAGAGTGTAAGATGAGCCTTTCTGAAAGGAGAAGCAAGAAGAAAAAAAAACAGGAGTAGAGAGAAAAAAATTGGAAAGGGAACCCTTCCGCTTATTTCTTAAGATTTCATTATTTCCCAAAGTTAACAGATGGAAGGGAAGAAAACTTTTAACACATTGCATGCTTTCAGCTTTGTTCACAGATTGAGAGGAAATGCATTGGAATGCTATATTACATTAAATTCCACTGGTGTGTACTATACTGACTGACTGTATAGGAGATATACTGACTGAACTGAACTGAACTGAAATACCAATGTTTTCCTCAGGGGTTTTCCGACAATTATTGTTCAATGTTCTATTCAATATAGGCTATGGTCATCACACTTACTTGACTGTTGTGTTGTATGCAGTAGGCAGTAGGCACACAACATAACAACTACTAAGAGAGTGCGTTAGTAATCCTAAGTTGTTTATTCATTGCAATTCAGTTACAATTGGAATTGAACATTGAATTCAATTGAATTTACATTTAGTTTGTATCTTTGTACTTTACTTCACTGCGATACGATATTATTATTTTCAAGGCTTGATTCAAATTTCAATGTTTCGGTTTTATCTGATCGATTGCATTACTATGTATGTATAATCAGTTTTATTACTATTCCTTGTAGTTGTAGAATTAAATTGTTTAGGGTTAAACGTTTTTGTACTGCAGTCAGTGTGAGTGAATACAATGCTGTGCAATACAGGTATAAGATACTATAGGAGGCAGGAAACCTCATTTCATTTTCATTATCAATATCCTTATTATTAAAATTGAGTTGAACATACATATGCTATAACAACGCACAGCGAAATGAACGGAACGGATCAGAACTAGCCTTTACATTGAGAATAGAAAATGAATGAATGAATGCAATGCAATGTGCGTCGGTGTCTTATCCTCCTGCATGCCAAACCAAAAGCAAAGCATAGTAATTGAGTGAGGTGAGGGAGGACTTACTGATAGCCAAGTCAAATCAAGTCAAGTCAATCGAATTCAAAGCCAAGATGCCCAAAGGCAGTAAATACATTAACATGGGCGATGGCAATAATGGCAAGGGCCAAGAAAGAGAATAATAGAATAGGAGAATATGTATAGATTTCGCGTAGGAAGGTTTGTAATGATAATAAGTGAAGTGGATATAGTGAAGTCTTGGCGAGTAGCTTGAGTAGAGATATTTCAAGGATAACTAAATAATTCTGCAGTGATTTGCAATCGTTAAAATTCATTAGTGGCAAATCAGGATGAGGAATTTCTCTGACAATAGATTTGACTTGGTTGGGCTGACTTCTTTATGTAGTGTGGTGTGATGGTGATGAGCCTTATCCTCCCTCGTCTAGTCTGGCCTAGGTTTACCTTTTATTTTATTTTACTCTTATCGTTAGCCAGGGCTTGACTTGGGCTGGAGTAATATGGCAATCCTATCCTATAATCATAACATAATCATCCTCTTGGCTCCGACTTGGCTTCACTTAAATGTCTTAAAGTTGAAAGTGAAGTAAATGAATAACGTCATCATTGTATACCAGATAATTAATAATATTGTAATGAGAGCCTTGCCAGCCTTCTTCAGCACTACACCATAATGTGTAGTGCTGAAGAAGAAGTCAAAGAAGCCAAGAAACTGAAGTCAGGCTGTAGATCAGTCTTAATTAAATTCAGTTCAGTCTCAGTCAGAACCAGAGTTTACTTACCTTAGTTTACATTTACTCTCCAACACAACAGCATTTTTAATGTCACTGAGTTCACAAGGAATTGTGAGCTGTACGTTAATCTCTATAGGTATGTGTATAGTGCAAAAATGAAAAAATATTAACAGGAATCTTTTAAGCTGGGCAACAAATACTGTTCACTCCAAGAAAATTAGACTCTTAGATTTAATATGAGGAGTTGAGTTGTTGGTTTTGATCAGTTTCAGTGCTTCTAAATGAAGTTTTTGTGGAAACATCGAGGAAACTTATAATATTTTTTGATTGTGGTCTTTTCAATGAAGACTCTAATATTTTGGGATGAGCAGTAGCATGTGCGACATGGTATAGCATGGAATGATGTTGTGTTTTGCGAAAGTAAATACAAATTCAAAGAGTTAAACCTACAATGGGATATTATTGGTGTACTACAGCCCTGTGTGGTGGATAGTGCAAAAATGTCAGTTCCCTCTCACAATCAGTCTAAATCTCAAAGGTAAAATACTTGCTTTACCAAATAGAAATTCATACTCCTCAGCGAAGCTTAAGTTGAGTTGAGTTGAGTTTGAGTCATACTTAAAATTATCCTGTAGTTAGACCAGGTAGGTTGTTTGTACTTAATTCTCTCAGTTCATTTTGTTCTGCTCTCTTCAAGTTTCTTACTTAGTTTCGTAATTAGCTGACTTGCTCTGGTCTGTGCGTAAGTAAATACATTCCCCTTTCACGTATGTACGTGTACCTGGTCTTTACATTATTACTTCATTTCTCTTTACTAGTTTTACCTGAAAGGAATTTCTTAGCATTTGTGTTCCTTTTCTTGTGTAAAAGAGAAGGTAGCAACTACAGCAACGGAACATAAAATAACAACTGGATTGAATTGAGATGAAAAGTGAGAAGACTGCATCGCATACTTTATTTTAGGTATTATCGTTCAAGTGCCACAGGCAGAGTCAGTCAGTGCAGTGGGTTGAATTCAATATTTAATAAACCCAAAGCGTCTTGTCATGTCCATGTCATGTCGTGGAGTCGTATTTCATTTATTTACTTCCCATAATTTGCTCTTCCAGGGTTCTTGTACAATAATCTCTATATTCTGCTTACATCCCGGGGGAGGCTCAATTAATACTGAGTGGTCAGTTTTAGTGTTGACATTTTTCAGCCCTCCTGTTGTTTTGGAAGTGTCCGTTTTTCTCCTGTAATATTTTATGATATCGTTCTTTCTTAGGAAGGAATGAGATGGGATAATGAGTCAGGATTTATTATATTATATTATTAGGGGTACTCAAGTAATGTATAGGTACCCGCAGTCCTGTCCTGCCAACCCTCCATGCTGGATGGAGGTATTTGTCTGCTACTTTGGTATTACTATTAGTGTAAACTGGAGTAAGTCAACGGCAACGGAAACCAAAGGAAACCCTTGTTTAGAACACCCTGCTTTTAGACTATGTTTATTTATTTTATTTTCTCTGTTAGTCTCACTGTGTAATTCTGGATATAGCATACACATAAAAATAACATTTGGATTTTGTATATGCTATAAGTAGTAAAAATGTTCAACTTGCTTTAATATTTTAACTAAATCACTTGTTGTAAGTGTTGTAAGAGAGCACATACAGGCACATACACCTTAAGAGTTTCTCTGGTTCTTCGGCTCTGATCATGGCAAGACAGGTCAAGGCATGGTGTATGGCATGACAGCTGTGTTTCCTACTCAGATGCTACAGCAGTTAGTACTCAGTACTGTATACGTAATAAAGTGAAGCTACTTTTTAAGTAAAGAAAAGGAAGAAGCGTTTTGAAAAACCTGCGTTCCTCTTGTTTGTTTGTACTGTGTGTTTTATGAGGAAAAAGGAATAATATTTGTACTATTCTAGGAGGAGTTTTGAGTTAAAATTAAATTTGAAGTTCAAATGTACAGTGAAGTCAGATTTTGTAAAGCCATGTTGTAAGACAGTACGAGGATTTTGACATTGCCTATAGGTATGTTGTTACCTTTTTGGTCGGTTGTCTTTTCGGTGGGTTGCGTTGCAGGGATTTTTCTCTGCAATGTAGGTATGCTGCACGCACAAACACAGATATTTATATATATGTGTACCTGAGCAGTGTAGTAATAATGAATGTAGGTATGTGTTGTAGAAAATAGAGTTGAGAATGAGAAGGGCATTGCTTGGCTTGTACTCTGAGTTTTCCACTATGTGCTGCTGTGATGACCTCCCACAGATTAAATTCTGAGTGAGTCATGTACTTAGTTACTAATATTATATTATACGGAGTTAGTTTACTTTACATTACTGTACTGGTGACTGTGCAGTACTGTAGTGGATGTAGTTGATGTGGACTCACAGAGTTTAGCTTACAAACCAATTCACATTTCACACAGATTCATTGACAAAAGGCTCAAAGCCGCCGCCTATAGCCTTCCCTTATTTATTCCGGTTCACAGTTTCCTTCGCTTCGTTTCAGAAACAACAGAGAGAAAACAAA
Organism: Novacerus sp. FZ-2019; assembly: GCA_036851875.1. Lineage (NCBI taxonomy): Eukaryota > Metazoa > Arthropoda > Collembola > Entomobryomorpha > Tomoceridae > Novacerus > Novacerus sp. FZ-2019. The sequence goes on from JAAXYV010000133.1 coordinate 9,625, forward strand.
GTATTGAACTTTTTTATATACCTATAAACCTAAGCTTGACTTGAGCTTAGCCCAGTAAAATCCTCCTCTCCTGATCTGACTATAATCTAGGTACACATAATATTATTATTGATCTTAAGTACTGTACAAAAGCAACATAGTAGTGAGTGAGACTAAAGTGTAGAGACCCAAAGTCAATGTATAAAGTATAATTATTTCATGTTCATTTAATACCTTATCTGGGAAGAATCTACTATAGGTATATATATATATATATAATATATATATATATACCTATAGTATTGCATTGCATTGCATTATATATACCTAACTAATCTACAGTGTAGATTGCCAGCTTTCAGTATTCAGTGCAACAAAAGAAGTAGACAAGGTATACGTATATTATATTCAATTTTCATTTTACCCTTCCATTCACTTAGCTTAACTGACTTAACACTAACCTTTTTTCAGGTACATCATCACGTCATCAGTATAATATTTATAGTTTACTTCATACAAAGGCTTAAATTTGAGTTGATTCAGAGTCAAAGTCAAACTTTTCTCTTGTCTGTAATACTTTTGAGAGGTTTTGACTTTTCTTCAAGCCTTTAGGTCCCTTCACCTCACTTGGCCTCACCTAACTCAACCTGAGGCGTCGTTCGTAGTTAATAAAGCGTTATTAAAGTTAAAACTTGGCCACAACATGCATACATATATATATATGGGTATATATATAGGTAGGTAGGTATTTACTTCTCCCTGGCGTACCTTAATTTCTTTTCTTGACTTGACTTGATCATTCACACGAAACTACATAAACCACCTTGACTTGACCACACGGCAGTATACACCACACTACACCACATCATACAAGATCCACATCACCATAGCAGTCAGTCATTCCGTCATCAGAGGCAGGTTGTGCCATCCCCTTTCCCACTTGGACTTAATTTTAATTTCACTCAGCTCCACTCAGTACTATACTATGTGATAAGTTTGTTTCTAGTCTCACTCTACTACACGAAACTTTGTAGACAAATTCAACTCTAAAAGATGGGAAACCCAAAACATGTATTTATTTAGTAACCATTACTAACTATAGGTACACCTTAGTTAATAAAGTACTACGCAGAAGGAGAGTAGGTAGGTATTAAAACTGAGTAATAATATGTACCTGGAACTTTATGGAGTTGAGTTTTGCCTGGATGTCTGTAGTCTGTACAACTATAGGATTAGACTGAACTGAAGTGAAGTGAACTGACTCCTCCGAACTCAGATTCACTGCACTTTGTATTGTATTTTAATGTTGAGGATTGTGTACCTGAATTTAGTTACAGATAAACGCTAATACAGCACATCAACCAATAGAATCTTACTTACTAAATAGGCATGAATGCGATTACTAATTCCAATGTTAAAATTTACTCTTTTCTTCCTCCACCATGTCATCATCATCCTCTTTGAACATTTTTACATCTTATCTATCTATATCTTTCATACACTTGCATTTTACATTACAAATTTATTATGCACTATACTACTACTACTACTACTACTACTACTACTACTACTACTACTACTACTACTACTACTACTACTACTAGCTGCTTGCACTCAATTAGTCAGAGAGTTGGAGTCATGGTTGTCTCTTCTGTGTCTTTAGTCTCTCGTCTCTTGTATTATCTGTCGTGTCTTATTCTCTTCTATTTTGTTAAATTGTCTTTTCCTTTATGAATATGTCTAGTTTGGTCTAGTCTGGTCTGGTCTAGACTAGACTAAAGATTAGTTGGTACAAACTGAAGTAAGTTATATATTTGTTTGTATGTGTCGAGCATAGTGTAGTCATGAAGGAGTGTTTTAACACATTGACTTGTCGTTTTGTTCAGTGTATATACACTTAGTGGTTGGTTTGGTTTGATTAAGTTGATTCTGAATATAATGTTGCACAGACATGTCTTGTCTTGTCTTTGTCTTGTCGTTGTCTTGTCTTTCTTTGAGTAAAATTGAGTTTCTGTCAGCACGAGCAAGACGAATGGAATACATCTACAATTTAAAGTACAATAATAAAATACAATTTTATGCTCTTTGACATTTTTCTCAGCACTAAAGACTCGCCATGCAGAGTGGTGTGTAGAGCAGTGAATTATAAACACTTTGAAAGGTCTGAGATTATCAAAGGTGCTTCTTCGTATTTCTTCTCTCTGTATCGACACAAGATTAGATTCCAAGCCAAAATAAATTACAAGACATGAAGAGTTGAGTGAGTGAGTGAGTGAGTGAAGAAAAGAGAAGCGAATAATAGTTGCTGGCCAAGCTAAAAGAGCAGTAGAGGAAAGTTATAACGTTATTTTATAAACATTAAATAGATTTCGTCATTAGCTATATAACAGAACATGGCACGATTTTGTCGTTGCACGGTGTCGACTAGTGTTGTCTTCACTTCAGTTGAGTTAAGTAACCAGAGCTGATTTGATTGTGTGTGTGTGTAGTAACAAGTAGACAAGGCAAGTACTCGAAGGGCTGACTCAGTTTACTTTATTTATTTTACACTAGTTTACATGACTTCACTTTTGTTTGTGTTAGAATTTGATTAAGCCTGTAGTACATATATAGAGATATATATTCTGAATGTACGTACATAGAATATATAGTGGAACTGATGAATACTAAACAAATGGAAGGATCATGGTTGATGATGATGATGATGGAAGAGTATTTTGTTTCAGCTTATTTTGCGTAGTAGTAGTGAGTGATTTGTTTTGCTATTGTTAATCCTGCTGCTCTAGCTATTCCTACTAGTGTGCTGTGTTATCAGTTAGTTCGTGAGATTTGATGTGAGAAAAATATTTCATGGTCTATGAAAGTCTTATATATCTAAAAGAAAGGAAATTTAACTCTCAACTCAACTCAACTGAGCTCAAGGCATTGAGCTGAAATCAATTGAATTGCATTCAAAGCAATTGCAAGATTGCAGATCCTTATGTTACATTATATTAGATTATGTTATATGGTGTGTCTTGTCTTGCGTGGTTTTTTCTTTCTTTGCCTTTTCAATGGAATTGACTTCATTTAATTTCGTTTCTATTTCATATTGTATGTATGTATATATATTTATGTATTGTAGTGTACTTACGAGTTTGAGCTCAGCTCAGCTCGGCTCGTCGTCATCTTGTCCTCTCAACTGAATTGAATGACATGAAAAGGAATTGAATTCAGTGCAACAGCAACAGCAGTTCAGTAAGAACTTGAGAGGAGTAAAGTATTACTCAATTTTTGCTCTCTGTACTGTACTTATTGTATTCCTTCCTTGTATACTCTAAACTAAGTAGAGTAAAATAAAGCAAAGAAAAGCTAAGCATCAGAGCAACTGCCGGCGAATGAATTTCGTGAAGTGTTTAAAGCAGTGTGTTATAAAATTTAGTAATTTTTGTTGTGATTGCTTAGAGTAGAGTGAGTGAATTGAAGTCAAGTCAAACGGAGTCAGGTCTTTATACTTCTTATACAATCTTATTATTATTATTTATGAACTAAGAAGACAAGGTGAGGCTTTTTATTTTCTACTGTTATATTGTTGTAGTTAGTTACTTGTGTGTGGACTCGAGCATTAAATCGTGTTTCGGTTGACTGCGTTTTCATCATCATCATTATTATTATTTCTTCGTCTACATCTTAGGGTTAAAGAGAGAGAAAAAAACTATGAAACGAGAGGAGAGTGCAAAAGCATTGGTTGCTTTAGATTATGCTTTGACTTTGATACTGAACTGAGATGAAAATGAGGATGAGTTTTTTTAATGCTAGAATTTAGTAATAATAGTATGAGAGAGAGAGAGAGACGAGATATTTAAACTTGAATTATTCTCCTTCTTCCTTTCTTTACTTAACTTCCATTCTCTCCTGTTTACAGTGGGCTCCCTGTGAGATCAAATCAGATAATTTAAGGTCAAACTCAAAATTTGGATGTGGATGTGGATGTTAATGTTTTGCGGTGTATGTATTTATTTACCTTTTTAATGATTCATCCTCCCATATAGTGCGAGATAAATTGACTTGGGCTGAGTGAGTGACTGCGAGTGAGTGAGTGATGTTTCCTATTTTTTTTTGCTGTCCCTTTTACTTTACTAAAACGAAAACGTAACTAGCTAACTAACTTTATAGGGTTTACGTCACCCACCCTGCCCATTTGTTTATTGTGAGGAGGTCTTTATCCACTTTATTATTATACTGTGTAGCTACGTAAGTATAGGTATAGGTATATGTATGTACCTTTTATTTCTTGTTAGTCTGGGTATATATATATATACAGATAAATACCAAGATGATAGATAGTATGAGAGATAAAGCTCAAAGTTAAGTTTAAGTTGAGTAAAGTAACGTAAAATAAAGTAATGTAATGTTAATGCACTAAAGCTATAATATAGTAAGGTCCCTTCATCTTATGTTCTTCGTTTGTTCTCTACTCATCCAACAATCACACCTTGAAGTGAACATTTCAGACAGAGAGAGAGAGAGAGAGCCATGGAAATGCATAAAATAGAAGAATACACTATAAAGCGTGTGTTGCGTGAGCATGTTGGCTGGAATGGAGTGCTATAATACAGTACAATAACATTACATTAGATAGGTACTCCTTAGCATACAAATAGCATATAGTATGAGGATAGGGTTGAACTGAACCTCTGTATCTCTCTTGTCTTCTTGTGTACAGATAGGATTGAGTTGACTTCACTGAAGTTGACTTTACTTGAGGTGAGATGAGGTGAGGTGAACAGAGAGCAGATCAGACAAAGTGTGTATGTATGTGTATGAGTATTTTACTCCGTTCAGATTTTTTTTTACCTTGTATTGTGGTGCTTCTATGTTTTGTATGGAGTAGTTGTTGTGTGTAGTTATGTTATACTATCTGTGTGTATGTATGAATGATGCATTGTATAAAGTTAGATTTACTTGAACAGTGAAGACGCTTTTGGTTGGATTGGTTTGACGTTGTTTAGTCTTGACTTGAGATTTCTTCTCACAGTAGTGTATTTCACGCCAGGGCAGAACCTCTTGAAAGAACAGTTAATAAATGAAGGCAATGAGTAAAAACTCAACCTCTCATCTTAGACATAGGCAGGACAGTAGAATAGTCCTGGACAGAACAGGACAGGGCAAGTCAGTAGGGAATAGTAATGTGTAGAAAAGTGTGGTGTATTATATTATATTAAGTACACGTCTTATTATTGTTATTATTATATACATTGGCCTCTATGGAATGAATTAAAGTGGAGTGAGTGGTGTATTGTTTTGTATTGTACTAAGCTGTAAAAGACTGTTTTGATGGTGTTTTTACCTTTACCTTGAATTGCCTGTGGGGAAGTAAAAACGGATAATAGAAAAAAATACGGATACTAAGTTTTAAGTATAGTTCAGGACAGAACTGAAGAAGAGAAAATGTTCTCTAAATGATATGCTTAAGTTGAGTTGAGTTGAGTTTAGATCTTGGGATTGAAGTTGAAGAATGAAGAAAGTGTGAAGGGAAAAAGGAAGGATCCTTATCCTTATCTGAGGATACTTGGGTTGACTGGAGTGGACTGGAGTGAATGGGACTTACTTGACTTGACTGCAATACAATTATGTAGCCCCTTTAATTCTATTCGTATGTGCATATAGTTAAACTTGTGTGGTTTTTTATTTTTGTTA
>JAAXYV010000134.1:0-12112 GCA_036851875.1 Novacerus sp. FZ-2019
TAACTTGAGTGAATAGCTTGTCATAAGAGAGAGCCTTCTTTACCAACTTCCATCATTACATCTTAAATTATACTTTATTCGACTTGCTGTGTGCATTCACAAGGAAGTATCCGTTTAGGATGACTCACTCACAAAAGTATTTTAGAGATAACATAGTTTTGGCTCCTTCTGCCCTCATCAGACGCCATTCTTCCATTTTTCTTAAGTATTTTGCTAAGAAGGAAATGATTAGTCACTCCACTCCTACAAGTAGGCCTTTTTTAATTGAAATATTCATAGAAGTATATGATCCTTTTTAGAGCTAATGCTTCTTACCTTTGACGTCATGTTGACCTGCATTATACTTTAGTATTTGATCCTGGGGAAATTTGGAGGAGGTAAGTTAATTGGTTGCAACGTCAGCAAGAAATTTATGCCCTGCAACAATATCATTAAACTGTGGCATTACACTGTGTAAAGACTCTTAAGATCGTTATTCTAAAAAGTGAGATAGGAGGACAGGTAGAGAGAAAGACTGAATGCCCAGTCATTAAATCTTTGATGGAAGAATCTCGGGCTGAGTCAATTACACGTGGCATCTGCAGAAGTCGTTTCTGGTTATACAACGTGTTTCAGTAGAAATAGTCATATATTAAGATCCTTTTTCATCACCGGTCACGTGGGTATTAGTCTACCAGATAGGAACTTTGTGATCTTACTTCATGAACTATTCAAGGCACAAATTAGTTTGATTGAACAGTGGAGATTGCTTAAGTGCTGTACGAAAAATGATCCCTTCTGGATCAAGCCTGGGGTGAAGGTTGTGTAAAACTTAGTAAACGAGACAGATACTAAGCCTTCTAACTGAAGTTAGGGACTCATCTATCGACTGTAAGGCAGACATTGGTCTTTTTCATGGAACACTCAGGACAAGAAAATTTCTCAAAGGGGCGGAATTCGGATAAACTACGTCTTGAAATCAACATTACCTCTGGAACCTGTGTTTCGGGTTTTTCATATATTACCCACTGGGATGGGTAAAACCGGTTAAAACAGAGCGAAAATAGCGTCACATTTTTCGGCAGACCATAACCATAACCATACTTATTTAAATTTTCAAAATTATTAGGATTTAAGTTATATTTTTGGAATTTGGGTGCCTAAAAATCCTAACTTTTTAATGGCATTTTATTTTGGGCGGTATTACCCAGTTTTGCTGATGGCTGGTGGGAAAAACTGGATTTGTTCGGTTTTAAACATTTAAAAAATTCACCAGTTTTTTCATACCCAAACACTGTCTGGAACACAAGTTCTGTACAGGATCATCAAATTTTGGGTTCTATTTGGCAAAGTTTACAAGCTTATTTGCTGACAGTTGTAACAATAACAATTCTGAGACACTGCAATTGAAGTTATCTTGTAAACGTGTGATGTCAATATCTCAAAATTGTAGAAATGAAAAAGTGCAAAATCTTGAATCGATATACCTTTCGAACTTAGTTCAATCAATTCGCAACGCTAATGCTGTGATTAAACTTTAGTATGTTCTTAAAATAACTTTCAGTCTTCACAAATTAATTTTCAATCCGATCGAGGGAATGAAAGAAAGTTATCGCTTAATTGTCTGCTATGCATGTTGAAGAAATGCCATGTCAATATGCATGTAGTATAAGCATAATTATATGACTATGTAAATTAAATTTTTCATACAGATCTATTGGATATACCTATATCAATAAAGGCATTATGTGTACCTTGCCTTCAATCTCTCCCGTTGAATACAAGGTCTATATACTCACGTCACTACCGACCTCACTTTTAATTCCTTCCAATTAGCAAATAGGGAAGACGGAGAAGTATTGACGTCTCGTCTGTGGAGAAAAGGAGGAACAAAACTTGGTTAAGACGTTGGCATGAATAAGGCATTCTAAATGGACACTACCACGTGAGTGTGGAGATAAACTCTTAATTTCCAGAATTACAACGATCTTAACTTGAGTTATTTGGTTTAATCGCACATAACATTTTACACTGTGTTTTCTTACCCAAGTAAAAGTCAAGTCAAGTCTATCTAACTTGAAAACATACAAGTTTACTCTATAGCGTTGTATATATCCCAAGTCTTTGTCTTAAGTGAGTTTTTGGCCTACCCCTGGCTGCCGTGCGTTATTATGTTTCTTTACAATACTTTACATCTAGCATTACTTTATTGTGTTTTCTTGGTTAAGACTAAAAGGCTGAGAAGCATCACTGCCACATTCTGACTACGTTGAGGCGAACAGAGAACTCAACTCAATGAGATATGCAGGCAATTTTGGTTTTCCAGCTTTCCGTTTTCCTTGTTTTCCCTTTGCCGCTGTCTTTGCGGATTTTGTAGCAACTCGGTTTGCTCTGGATTGGTGAGTCTACGACTTCAGTTTGGGTTGGCAGAAACAAAGTATAGTAGATTGAAGAGTACACTAAGAACTTCGAACTCTCATCTTCTCCTACATCAAGCAAAGACTAACTAAGGAAGGCAGAGGAGCTGAACGAGCAGGAGAAGAAAGGAGGCCGAAGCCGTGCGTACTTTTCTCTCTCTCTCTCTCTCTCTCTCTCTCTCCACTTCATTCCACTCATTCTATAGTGGATGTACACAGTACACACTACAAAGTATATAACTTCCTCTGCTCTCTGAAAGGAACTCTCTAAGACTTCAGCGCTGACTGACTTGGTTGTTTTGTAGATGCTATACACACACTACTACTACAACAACATACATATGGATGTGTATATCTAGAGCGACATGAAAGTGTACATAAGTAGAGTTTAGGTCTCGCGCCTTGTGTTTGGACCAAGTGAAAATTACATTTGCTGTTGGATGAAAGCTAAAGCGAAGCGTGTGCGGAGGCTGAGTTGACTCAAATTGACTTGACTTGACTGAAGAGATGGAGATGGCTGACTGCTTCTTCTCTTCTGCCTGCCTGACTATAGCTTTCAATTCAACTGACTTACTTGCTTCACTTGTATTTTATGCCGATGGGCTTGGCTTGACTTGGCTTTACCGCCGCCACTGTTTTTGCCTTGGTTTTCCTTTCATTTCATCTTTCAAGTGTACACGAGGAGGAGAGAGTAAAAAGAGACACGTCTTCCGATGATAAAATTGCCCCGGATGGGCAAAATGAAATGATATGTGTTGCGTGTCTATTCAGTGAAATATGAAACGACGGATCTAAAGCAGTGCACACAGAGTAGAGTGAGAACACACACAGACGGAGTGTGTCACCTCATCCTAATCTGAGGAGCGAGGACTGAGGACTGCGACAATTCGCGGCACTGCAGTCACTCAAGGCTCTTAGTGCATTGTATACACAAAGTATACTCTAACGAGAGAACTCACAGTAGAGAGAAAGACAGAGAGTGAGAGAGAGTGTGTGTGAGTGTGTGTGTGTGGAGGCAAACTTGAATGCCTTGGAGGAGATATTCCGAGCCGATGTAATATGTTAGCCACAGAGATAGAGGAAAGTAAAGTCAGAGAGCTAAGGCTAAGAGGCTTTGCGGAAGATTCGTTTTGTTCATTGGTTGAACAAAGTCTAGAGAGGAGAGAAGACGAGAGTGAAATAAAGGGAGGAAAGTAAAGAGGATGTAGACGTGGATGTGGATGGGGATGAGAAAGGAATCAGATCCTCAATTATGACAATACAAATGGAGAGAGCTGTAAACGTGCATTCATGGGAACGTCCGTCTGTCTATGTGTTCTGACTCCATGGCTTTGAGTATAAGTTGGGCTTGGGCTGGAAAAAGTACATATGGAATGAAATGGAAGAATGAAAGATATATTTTATAAGGTCACAGCCCAAAGTTCAGTACTACTTACTCTGAGGAGTATCTGTAAAGAATGAAATCTCATATATAAGTATGAGATGTAGATACACAATACCTAAACGAAGGAACGTAAGAGTTATACGAGTAGTGCAAGAGGATGAGTGAGTAAATGTCTTGAAGGAGGAGAAAAAAGACTGAGGCAGCTGAGCAGTCAGTTTAGTTGGTTTAAAATAAACCTAGCTTTCGCTTGATGTTTCTGCAGTCTCTCTCGTCCTCGCAAATTGTACAGTGGAGACGTACAGAAAAGGAGAGAAGAAAGGGTATTTAGGAAAGCATTGCTCTTCACTCTGCTGACTGTGTGAGCAAGTAAACCTTCCCAGACTGTTATGGGGTAGCTCTTCTCGTAAAAATAATGCTCACATCCAAGTGTGCGGCACCGACGATGAACCATCCAAAAGTCTATAGTCCAGTCTTACAAAGCTCACACTCCTTCGCTCAACTACACTTCAACTGAGCAGAGCCGGGAAGACATGCAGGAACAACAAAGTCAAGTCAGTCTCAGCCTTCATTTTATACTCGACCAACGTCAATGTTCCATATCGCTTCCATTCTCAACAAGACTGAAAACTCTGACATGTGCATTTGTACGTATGCATTGCAAAAAAGGCAAAAAGGAATTGTAGCATAAAGGGTCTGGGATAATATTATAGGAGAAACTGATCCACATAAGCAGTAGCTAGACGAGACTTGACTTGACTAGACTAGATTTATTCATTGGCTGTGCAGAAGCACAAGCACAAGTCTTTCCTACAGTCAAGTCAACTCAGTCAAGTCAAGTCAAGTATAAATTCTAAACAGCTACGCAGATACTCATCCTTAAAACTCTACTACACTCTAGGCTCAATAGCTAAGCAATGCTAACTTCTCTCCTCTCTATACCCTTAACTTTAGTTTAGTTTGCTCTTTTTTCTCTTGCTCTTGGAGGTACAGTGTTGGATGGAAGTCCATCCAAGTATCAGGGAGAGGATATAATGTGCTATGGAGTGGAGATAGAGAGGCGTGCCTTCCTGCAGGACAGTTGGTTTGAGACTTTGGAAAACAGTGGGCAATGAATGGAATTCGAGTGGCCACTTGGAAGGAGGAGATGTAAAATGCGTTTCCATTAGTACATTTCTTCCGGGGTCTCTCCGCACAATAAAAGCCTAATAGCTAATAAAGAGAATAGAATGAGAGACGTAGAAATGGTGAGGAGATGAAACGAGAAAATTCATGGATTTCACTACCCTATTACAAACATCGTATTTGTTTAATTCGTACACGACCAGTTGCCATGCCAGGCATGAGATGAATTTGGTTTGGTTTGGTTTAGGTTAGTTTTAGTTTGGCTTCGCTTCGTTTACTCTTCCCTGAGAGTTGGAGTTTACAGTTCGGATTTTGGATGGAAATGGGAACTGAGAGTGAGAGAGAGAGAGAGAGAGAGAGAGAAGGAAGGAGACTTACTTATTGCTGCAGATATCGAATCGGGGGGAAGGGAGAGGTTTTTTATACGTTTCTTCAGCTGAGCCGCACTCACATACAACCAACACACTACCCCAAAGTCAGGACAACTCTCTCATTTCATCTCAGTCCGTTCACCATAACCCAGCCGAAATAAACCTCTCTTTTATATGCAGCACAATCCTAGTAGTGTCCCATATGTATTTAACTACAATAGCTACATTTTTATTTCTACTTCTGAGATTCTGAGGAAGTATATACAGGGCAGGTTCATATATTATTGTGTATAGTTAAACAGTTGTAGTCGTGGTAGCGGTACGTACGCTAGTGGAGTCGTAGTAGTCAGTGACTTGAATAGTTTCACATCTACATCCCATTACTGTGATTCCCATCCTTCTCACGGAAAACTGAAGGCGGTCTATATTGCAAAGATTTAGTTGCGAGCTCATTAAATGTCTCTTCAAGAGTGCTTCATCTTAGCAAGCAGCCCGTCACACTCACACTGCTGCCTCATCACGATGACTCACATTCTACGCTACATTGATTAATCACAATAGAAAGTTAAAGAGCCAGCAGATGAGGTGTTTTTAGAAGTCAATAAAATTGACATCGACCTTTTTAGCCCAGCATGTCTCCTGGTGTAACAACTCCAATTTATTTCCCTGCTAACGAACCAGTGTAGGAGCATAACTAAAGAAAGTCTCTATCCTTCCTCGTATAAAATTTTTACATTACTATGCAAACATCCCACCCAACGCCCAAACTGCCCATTACTTCTATATTTATACGTTTCTGTCTTGATGAATTCCTTCAACTTTTCTGATTTTTCAGAGAAGAAATACGAGTAAAAGACAGTTCTCTATAGTAAAAAGAAAGCCGAGTAAAAGCATGAGATAAAAAGTATAAGGAGACTGGAGTGTAGGATAACAGAGAGGATGGAAGAGGACTGAAATAAGGGATCTGGGTTCATGAGCCACCCCTCACTCACTTGCTTACCTGCGCAATAAAAACGAGCCATCAAAAGTGAAGGAGCGATTGGTTGCAGATGCTTGTCTGTGGACTTAATCGACTCTCGTAAAGTTTCTCAATTGCCACTCATCCGGAGTAATGGATGTGCTGCTAGTGCTTTGCTCTTCGCATACACCCAACTATACACATAGGTCGTAGGAAGGTAGGTTGATTTTGGTATGTTCAGGTTCAGGTCTGCTTGTACTTTAGTACACAGACACAGACAGAAAGATAGATAGTTATAGCATGTATAGGCATGTGAATAAGTATGGGCACCCATGATTGTGTTCCGTAGTTCCATCCCAAGAATTATGTATCCATGTATGAGCCTAGGCACAGACGAATCTGGATCGATTTTGACGGCTTGGCAAGTCCCACTTGGACTTTTCTCTCCGGCGCCCATTCCCTAACATCTCGTCACCTTCCCACATCAATTCCACTTCATCAGATTTCATCAGAGCTCCAAGCTCCAGTGAACGCTCCAGCTCAAGACTCAAGATGAGGATAACCATCCCAGTCACTCTCTCTCTTACTCTTCTGCTCTACACTTTTCTCTCCATTCTTCTCCTCAACTCCTATTCTACAGGATTGTCTAAGCGAGTTTCACTTCACTTCAGTTCAGTCAGATTGTTAGTTACTATGTACGCGGCACTGTACTTTACAACTACTACTTCTGTACTGTACATGCCCTCACTTCACTACATTACTACCTACACACACTCTACACTACACAAACATACTACCAACTACCAACTACCAAGGCTACTACTACCTACTAACGCGCTTCAATCCTGTAGCTCCTAAACCAACAGTAGAAATATTTACCTCACTCAGTCACTCATTTATTCATTCACTCTCGTTCTTACTCAACATTCTGATTCTATGGCTCCTCTCACTCAGTCACTCAGTAAACATCAGCAGCATCACAAATTCACTTACATTTGAAACCACAACTACCTAGCAGAGTAGCACAGCCTTACTTCACCTAACACCCTTCACATCTAAATCACACTCTTCACTCAGATTATCAGCAACAACAAAGACTGCAGAAGAGAAGTGGTGCTGATGCTGCTGAGTATAGTATCGAGGATGGAATTAAGGCAGTAGCAGCAAGGAATGGAAGAAGAAGCCGTGTCTATACGAACGTGTATTGACTCAAGCTTCATCTCACCTAGCCTATTCTATGCATTTATGTATACATACATCCTACCCACTACCTAGGAACATATAGCTAGGGAGTCTGTTTGCAGCACAGGCCAAATACCAACAAATCATGGAGTAGAAGCTCAATACATGTGCACTGCGTAGTGCTCCATGTATCTCCATTTTAGTGGCATACATGAGTCTTAGTAGTGAAGTCCAGTGATCCGCCTTTACCTTGTCACCAGTCTCATCTCAATCTGGTTGCAATGCCTATTTCGAAATTCTATTAGGAAGGAGCATCGGCCTCGGTATTCAGCTCATCGAGGCTTAGTCTATCTCTAACCCTTCTCTAACTCCACACTTACCATGAATGCAGCATTCAGTTGACTTAGATTTACTCATTCAGTTCTCTTCGTATCTTGATGCCCGTCACATCGTGAGCTAAGCTTGTGTTGCCAGAGAAGAGATAAGAGTGGAATGCTCAATTCAAACTGAAATCTCAAATTTAATACTACACAGAAAATCAAACCAACCAAACCACAATATGTTCAAGTTGGCTTACACTCTTCTATTAGGATGATGTTTGCATGACTGTACTTGTATGGTAGATGAAACAAGGGCTGCAGTAGGGAGAATGAAATGGAGTGAGTGAAAGCCCTTCCTATATGCTTAGGTATGCTGCCAAATGGTTGGAATGGGATCTTTTTGCATAGCCATTCATACAGAATGCAACATAGACTGCCTGCTGGAATCAATCTAATTCTAACTGGAAGTAATCTGATTTCGATGGGCACTCCGTGTCGGCTTGTCAACTCCATCAACCACATTCAAATCCACATGCATTTTCTGTCACGAATTTTCACTCACACAGCAATCCTATACTCTATGGATTTGTGTTTTGGCTTAGACTGTGGGGTGGCAGAGCAGTGGCAATGGCAGGGCAGTCAGACTTTTAGCCTTTTACAGTGGTGGAACCGCCTTTGTTCCTACTGTTGGACTTTGAGGAAGAGACAAACTCTACTCCCTGTTTCTCCTTGTCTGTGGTCACCAAACCAAACTAAGCCAAAGGAAGAACACTGAGTTGAAGGGATTGAGTAGACAGAGTGAATAGAGGAGAGCAGAGAAGAGCAATGGCAAGAGGTCGTAAAGCTGAATGATGTGGATGGGCAAGCAAACAAGCAGGGAAACCAAACACACATGAATGGATTAAGCTTCGTGGCTTCTTTCACTTACTTCCCCCTGGACTTTGGCTTCGACTTCTTTGTCCCTAGCCTACCCTTATACTTACAAACAACTTTGCTTCTTATACTTTACGTTTCCACCTTGTGTCCATGATCTCTGCTTGTCAAGAGGGGATGTATGTAATAGAAGTAGAAGTAGTCGTAGGACCTGTCCTAGTGGTTCAACTATAAATATGGCTGTGGGTAGTATATGGACCATGGACTGCACGTCCTACATAGGTAGGAGCTTTCACTCAGGCGGGATGATGGCAGGATGAGAATGGAAATCTAATGGGAAAAGGAAAAGCCGCTCGTCCACATCGAAGCATCCAAATCCAAATCAATACACTGACGAGTATCTGAATGATTTCACTTATATACTCAATGCTCCTAATGTTGAAATCTAATCCATTAGGCGCCTCGACCAGAATGATTGATTTGTTCATGAATATCCCCTTACTTTTCTTTGCTCTACCTGAACTCAACCTAACCTATCTCTCTGAATGACTCCTGAACAGACTGGGTGACTGACTCTTACAGATTGAGGAGTGAGTGGATCCAAAGTCAGTAAGTCAGTGAGCTCAGCCACAGACACCATCAACTAAAGCAACCTATCCTTAGTCTACATTCAACCAGCTTCGTCCACCAAAGTCAAGACAAGTCAAGTGAAACCACTACTGCTATTACTATTACTACTCCCCGTACCAATATACTATGATTTCTACTTCTACTACTACAACTATTACTGCCACTACTGCTATTACTACAACCGCTTTACCACTTTACTATAACTTCTGTTCCTACTATCTACTACTACTACTACTACTACTACTACTACATTTCTACTATTACTACTTCTATTACTTTTACTACTACAACTACTATTGCTACCACTACTGTTGTTATTATTACTATTGCTGCTACTACTGCCACTACAATTACTTCGACTAGTACTTCTAACTACTAGTACCAATTACTTCTACTACTACTACAATTACTTCTACTACTACTACAATTACTTCGATCACTATTACTACAATTTCTACTACTATCAATTACTTCTACTACTATTACTTCGACTACTACTACTGTATACAATTACTTCGACTACTACAACTACCTATACACAATTACTACGACTACTACCAATTACTTCGACCGACTGCAATTACTACTAGTACCAATTACTTCGACTACTACCACAATTACTTCAATTACTACTACTTCTATTACTACAATTATTACTACTGCTGCAATTACTTCTATTGCTACTACTGTTTCTACTACTAATTGTACTATTGCTATTATTCCCTACCAACTCTTCTGCCTACCTCAGCCATGTACATATTGTAAAAGTCAAAAGTCGATGTTTTATAAGTGCGCCTTTCTAAGTGTATAAGTATTGCATTGCAGAGCAACATCTCTCCTTCACAACTGCTTCTCAACACGCATCTCAGTCGACCGAGTAAATGTCTGTGATCTCAGCTTCACTCTACTTCTTCCCTTCGTCCTTATCTATCTCCCCATCTTGATCTATCTATCTAAAATCCCATCTAGCCAACCGATCTGTCTTTCCTCTCTTGACGTACTTACTTCGCTCTCGGCACACTCTATGTACTTAAAGCTTCGGCTTCAGCTGCACAGAACTACATACAACATACAGCTACCAAACTCAACTCACATCAACTAACTACATTAGGCACATACGTTACATTCTCCTTGCCACTTGTCTGTGATGTGAAGGGATAGCAAACCAGATGATATATAAAATACTTCCTTCCAAACTTCCTTGTAGTTAGTTACACCACTAATAATACCAGGGTCTATCAAATATAATAATTTTAGTTCTATCTAAAAGCGCTAGCCATGTCAACTAAATACAAGTCAGTGGGGCAAATAACTTCCTCAATCAATCCTTCCAGGCTCCTACAATGCTATTATTACAAACAAAAACTCAACTTTGATTCATGTAGAAGAAGCAGAAGAAGAAAAAACTCAACTTCAATCTTAAAGATATTTTAATTTTGTATTCTAAATTCACGCTCGTGAAGACGCGTCAAATGGCATGTACAGGCGTCTGCAACTCCTCCAACTTCATTCTGTGCATGACTGTATTTAAGAAACTCAAAGCCAAATGGTTAAGTATACATGAAACCAACAAACAGACATTGCTAGTAACTACAAGAAATATATAAAGCCATACATACATATATACATACATACATACATATGAATGTTTGTATGCACGTATGCAAGAAAGTAAGAGTTATAATGTATACCATGCCAGATCGAGAATGTTGAAGTGGATATAGAAAGTAAGTAAAATGGTTGAGTTGAGTTGAGTTGAGTCGTGCGGACGAGAGGAGTACATACATACTCTACATAGTGCATGCAAGCAAACGTGAAGGCGAAGGGAAGAGAAAGAGAGACAACTTTCACCACTTTCCCAAACAGCGGCTATAATTCGATAAAATGTGACATGCAAACTGGCCGCCGAGAGAATAGTTGCTATCAAATGGAAAAGAAGATGGCAATTGTCTCTCCACATTACGCCGATCTTCTCCTTCCTTACATTACTACCCAACTAAACTCAATTCTTACATGCCGACTCTTCCAAATCCTCACAGTTAACTTCAACTAAGCTAAACTAAAGTATTAAAGTAAACCAAAGAGCGAACTACCTACTACCTACCACTCCACTCTTTCACCCTAATATCAACAAGGCTAAATTTTTTCGCGAGAAAAGGGCAATAGCAAACATCTCTTTCACGTAAATTGCATACATACATTCTATCCTTCCATTCATACAACATTACTCTGCCCACATAATATTACCTACATACATACATATTACATACAAACATAGACATAGACACATTTATTTGGAAATCACCAAAACTCAGCTTGACTCTGGGCGGAAACTGTAGAGGAAAACTAAGCCGCTACTACGTCAAAAAAAAAATAACGAGGAGGGGCGGTAATAATAGGATATCATTGCCAGATTTATCTTGTTACAGGAATGTAGGAAAGCACAAATGCCAATTATGTTGCCGTCCAATCTTTTCCTCTATGTTCTATCTTTCTATATATCATGTATAGATATATGTATGTATGTATGTGATGTGGATATGAATGTGTGTGTATGCGAATGTTGAATGTGTTAGTTCGTTCGTACTTAGTTTATTTGCCTGTGTAGCAGCAGCAGCACTAGCAGTTCTACTTACTTTCTCATGCTAACCACATTAAATTCTGGGGGGAAGTGACTTGGTATGGATGTTGCATGGAGGTATCTATAGATATAATATTAAGGCGTTGGAGAGACTGCGAGACGATACATACATACTGCTGGATTTTTCTAGTGGAACTCACGGATCTATACATCATGACTATAGTCTTCGAACCATACGGTCCCATGTATTCAGACAAAGTGAGGCCCCCTGTAATGGTTTCTACAACTCCTGAAT
>JAAXYV010000135.1:0-15250 GCA_036851875.1 Novacerus sp. FZ-2019
TTTTATCCTCCTGCCCCTTGCCTTGGTATTTATTGGTGGTATGTAATATGTAAGTAACGTATTTATATATGTTTTGCATTGTGTACAGTATGACATTCAAATACATACAAACAGGTGCATGAATACTTTTCTTTGTCTTTGGGTGGGATCGTTGCCATGCAATGTGATGTTATATTTTGGTAGAAGAGGAAACAAAAACATTATAAATGATGACTGAAATGAATAGAGAGGTATGGTAAAGTATGGTATGCGTATGATGTACGTACGTAGGTATGCAGGGTAATTTAAGTGGGAGCTAAGGAAGTTCATTGCTAACGGAGGAATCAGACGGAAAAGAAGGAAAGATTACAAGATTGATAGGTGGGGACAAGTCTAGAGATGGAATGTCAGCTGAATATAGAGTCGAGAGAGAGAAAGAGAGAGAGACACACACACACACATGCACACACACACAGTTTGCCGTTTAAAATAGTCTTGTGGTCTTGTCCTCTGTTCTTTATGCAATGTATATAGGTACCTATATTTATAAGACTTGAGAATAATGGAATGGGTTTGTGGGATTGTCTGTAGTTTAGGGACTAGAGCTATAGTTGATTTCGAAGACGAGATGTAGAAATAGAAATAGAAATCCAGAGAGAGAGAGAGAGAGAGAGAGAGAGAGAGAGAGAGAGAGAGAGAGAGGAGAACGAAACCTAAGAATGTGGAATAAGTGATTGATGGCTGAAGCTGTTTTCTGCATCATTTATTTAGATTAAGTTGAGAGGATTGGGAGCACCTCGGTTCATTTACTGTAGAATCAGCTCAGGATGAGAGTGCACAGTTCACACTGACNTTTATTTAGATTAAGTTGAGAGGATTGGGAGCACCTCGGTTCATTTACTGTAGAATCAGCTCAGGATGAGAGTGCACAGTTCACACTGACTTTCCAAATTGACTTTTAATGGACAGAAAATCTTTGTGTCAACATTATAGAGTGTTTGGTTCTATCTTGAGTTAAGTTACGTTGATTCCAGAGTTTTAGACGTTGAACTAGGAGTTAGAGAGAAAGAGAGAGAGAGAGAGAGAGAGAGAGAGAAGAGAGAGAGAGAGAGAGAGAGAGAGAGAGAGAGAGAGATGAAATGAAGGTATCTTTTGTCATGTGCGCTCAATCGAATCCACTATACAGTTAGAGAATTTCCATTTATAGCCCTAGCTAGAGTGGAGTTGAGAGAGTGTGATGAAGAAATCGTATTCCTTATTACTACTTTGGTAGCTTTATTGTCACCATTTCTTGGTAGATAAACCGGTTATTAAATCCTTGCATCTGGGAATAGAATGACTTCTTGGCTTTGTGTTGTGAAGGAGGCAGAGCTGAAGTCTGTTCCATTCTACTCCTATGGAGATATTGGATTTGTCTTTTATTAGATTAATGGAAGCCAACACAAGAATTTTAATTAACTATAATGTATTCTTTTGACTTAAAAATTCCAAGCTTAGCTCCAGCACTTGGAAGTGATATCTTTTGTGCAATGTCTACTTTATATCATTCCTTATTTCTTAGCGAGAGACAAAAGAGGTATGGTTTTTCAGCCTAGACAGCACTAGGGCTGGGGTCTGTCTGTATAGTCTGATTGGATTATATTGAAGCTACACACGAGTTTCTTGCTTTCAATTTCATTTTCTAAGCCAATGATTTTATAAGGGCTGTAGTTTTATAAGTAGACTTGTTGGTTTGCTTCATTTTGGTTTTTCGATTTAAAACGATTAGTTTCACTTCCATTATGCATACTACTTCATACGTATGTATGTATTATATTACATTACATTGCTACGTGAATGATATCCTACCTACTACACAGTGTAGATAGATGTGCAGTAAATGTCGCGCTGGTTAGAAATATTGTGATCTGCATGAGGGATTTTATGTCAAATTACTTACAACATAAAATTGTTCCTCAAGATTAAGTAGTGCTGGTAAGCTGGTGCTCTGTTCCCATGACCGTTAAGGATCAGGATCAGGATGTGCATGTCTCTCATACTTCTTTGCTCTTGCTACACTTGCTTGCTAGTACATTACATTACAGAGGAAATGTTAGGAGAAGTGCAGTGGCACAGTCTGTTTTTACTGTCACTGTATGTACATAGAGTACAATTTGTACAGTCATTTATTTCACGTAGTGGTAAGTTTGGATTTTCGATGGAAACATCGTGATCATCTAAGTTTTTATGGTGCACGTATGTAGTAATGTAGAGGACATTTTGTTTTATTTGTATTGCAGAATAGAAGGAAAGGGCAGTGAAGTCCATGCAAATATTATTACTACTACCTACTATGCACTGTAGCAGTTGGCTGTTTCCATTTCACTCATAATAATTTTCGTTGGTCGCATTATTATTATTAATCGTACGGAAGTACATAGAGCAAGTAAAATTAAAATATTGACCAAGCCGGGAGGAGTGTAGTGGTAGTGGTTTAACTTGACTTTGTCGTGCAGCTCAGTGTCGTTTGTTGCTGGCGGAACTATACGTAAATTGCTGCTTCCCTTGTTATATTATGGGCTTGCTGGTAGTGGTAGAAGTAGTTGGTATTGACTTGAATGAATTTCTCTTTGCATTTCCATGAGGTAGGAAGCAGTAGGCAAAGTAGCAACTGTAGAGAGAGAGAGAGAGAGACTATAGAGACCACTAAAGAGTGAGTGAGTGCGCATTGCAATATTTGCAATCCAAAAAGACGAGAAAGGCAAAGTTAATTTTGAGTTTCACTAGCAGCTGCGGTTTGGTTTGAAATCACAGTAGTAGTAGTAGTAGTAGTAGTAGTAGTAGTAGTAGAAGCAGTTATCCTATAGGCCGTTGCTTATATTTTATTATTATAGGAACTCAGTATGCTGCTTGGTGTATGCCTCTTGATTTTGGTTTGGGTCTCTTTGGATCTGAAATAATATTACATTGACTGAATGGGATGGGAAGTTATGCCATGTATGTATGCTATGTAATCTAATGCATACTATACAGTAGACTAGAGACTTGACTTGAATTTGAGTTTCGTTCAGTTTCAGTCTCAGTAGTCTCATTTTCATAGTCTCTAAGCTATAGTCATGGTCATTGTGTCTGGAGGAGAGGATGCTCCACATTTCCATTCCTCGCTCAACAGAGAAATTACATGGATGTGATGTTATGTGAGTTGAGTTTGAGTTGGAGTGAGGCAATGCATTGCAATGCTTGGATTTGCTTTGCTGCAGCTAATCGGCTGACTGGTTGGTTGGTTGGATGGTTAGATGTTGGATTCCAATGAAACTAGAAATCTCCACTGAGATGGAAATCCACTTCCCCATGATTGTACACACATTTAATATCCAGTCCACACACTGTAGATATTATGTAGGAAAAGCATAGTCTAGATATACAAATATGTATATATACCTATCCATATAGTGCAACACAGCAAAAGCAGACAATGTTGTGTAATGTGATGTTCTTGGGGCTGTGTGGCGTGCTTTATAGCATGGTTTGTGAATTGCTGGCAAGTTAGAATTATATTATGAAAGACTAGTCTAGCTTTGCTAGTCTACTTTTGGGCCGAGGCATCTTTATCTAATTTAATGTGTTGTAGCATACACACATTGTCAAACATCGAGTTAAAGCCAAAGCTAAAGCCATCCAACCAACCAACAACCAACGTCATATTAATATTAATCCTTTTAGTTTTAATTATGAACGAGCTTGTGATATCGGATTTAAAGACTGGAATTTGTTTGGAGCCAGGAGCAACGCTTTGTACTGGTTTGGACAGGACAAGACAATGAGAAGCCAGGATAGTCTCTGGCTCATTTGAAGGGATTTATAAATGGAAAAGGAATGAGTGGGAACATTTGGTTTCAAATCTTTGTGTATCAGTAGCATAGTATATTATCAGTAGCAGTAAAGTACGTATTTGCGTGGAATTCACACACACACGCACATCTGCGACCTATTTACACTTGTTTGTTCTGATGCTTTCTCTCAATTTTAACTTTGGGAGAAGAAGAGAATTTTGCCAATGGAACTTTGTTTCTTATTCATTAGTGTTGCCTTTGAACAATGTAGTGAGGGAGTAAGTAAAGGAGAAAAGATGTCGAGAAGAACTTTTCTGTGGCTGTGGTTTGTGCATGGTCGAGTGAGTGTGTTGCTGAAAAGTTGGGGAAGCAGTTAAGCTTAGCTTAGCAGTTAGCTGTATAGAATTTGAAATATCGTAGTAGTAGTAGTGAGGCAGAGAGTCGGAAAATCCTTGTTGACCTTTGCAAAGAATTTACTCAAGTAGAAAGCCTGGCACAAGGGATTGGCTGGGGTTTAGGTTTCCGAGATGTGTGTGTAAGTTGTAGTTGTATTGTAGTTGGTTTTGGTTGTAGGTGAAGAACATGACAGTACGAATGTAGTGTAGTGTAGTGTTAGAGTATTCTTCCGCCTACAACACAGATGCTTCTAATTTTCTAATCAAGCCATGTTTATCGAGAAAAGTTTTCTAACTTGCTTCCCAGTTACATACTGTTTGAGCTAAATGAATTTACACAAGTAGTTGAGTATGTAGGAACCAGCATGGCACATTGCTGTGCACAATCTGTGAGCTTGTGCTGTAGCGTCCCTTTGCAATAATCCAAAGACTATCATCCTCATGTGTAGCAACATCGAAATGGTTTTCTTTTTAGATATGCCTATTCTCTCTCTCTCTCACTCGCTACCTACCTAATGAAATTTGGCATAGAGTTGAAACAGAATGTAAATGAATTCCTACTCGATTGGTTGCGTTCCTTAGCTGTAATATAGCCATTGCTCTACTACATGTAGCACTGGTACAGTTAGACGGAAAAGAGCAGAACAGCATGAAACGGCAGTATTATATATGTGCAGTGAGTCGTCTGTGAGACACAAAAGAAATGCGGATGGGAAGAAGGGTTATTTCCAATTTCTGCTGACTACTGGGATTTTTAGCACTCTCGACGAGGCACAAAAAAATAACTCTTTCATCAATTTATGTGACTTGAAAAGTTAAAGCAAGCTATAGGAGGAAGAAGAAGAAGAGGAGGACGAGGTTGAGATGCAGAGTAGACTGAATATTCTAATGGGTTTGAGAGAATCTGAAAAGGTAGCTCGTTGAAACTGGTAAACGAAGGATGGAGGAACGTGATGGTGTCGGTTCAGCGCACTTTATCTAGTACGAAGACAGACAAGTAGAGATAATGGTCCTTCTTGTCCGTGTTCATATATAGCTTGGAAGGCTGGGGTTTCAATTTGAATCAAATTTCATGTGTACAGATGTGTCACGGGAATGTACAATTTGGGTCAATCAAAGATTTTCGATGAGTTTTGTAAGAAACATATCAAAAATGGAAAGAGGAAGGAGGAGTGAGACTACGAGACTAACTTACAGTTTGCAAACATCAAAGATTTTTTTTTCTGGCTGAAGTTGAAGGGGGGAGTGAGTAGGATAAGAGAAGAAAGCTTTTTTTCTACCTCTCCTGAGATTGGCAAGTAAGCAAAGAGTGTTGAACAGACATAGAGTACAAGATCAGTACACAACAGAGTGAGAATGGGTGTAGTGAAAAAGATGAAAGAGCTCTAGTTTGAAGTGAAAGGACGTCTTTGACTTTTGAGTGGTCGTTGTGCTGTGTGCACGAGGA
This sequence comes from Novacerus sp. FZ-2019, assembly GCA_036851875.1. NCBI lineage: Eukaryota > Metazoa > Arthropoda > Collembola > Entomobryomorpha > Tomoceridae > Novacerus > Novacerus sp. FZ-2019. Next base: position 5,634 of record JAAXYV010000135.1, read on the forward strand.
GTGATGGGATGACGTTCCGTATTTTTATGTTGAGCCGACTATACAGACATGTATATGTGTAGAAAATAAAAAATGTGAACAAAATCTGTCAATAGCAAGCAGCAGTCTTGCTTTCCTCCACTTCACTTTACCTCCACCACCTGATTACCAAGTCAAATTTTTCATGTTTGGAGTCCCAAATTCCCATCTTTGCCTCTCTATTTATTACCCAATCTTATTGAATGTCAAAGCGTATTATGCTATGTATTAACAGAGGATAAATAGAGCGAACGCGAAGGATACGAAAATAAAGTTAAGTAAAGTAAAGGTACAAGCTTGAAGAAAGAAGAAACCATGTTTATGTCTATACGTATACTGTGTGTCTTTTGATGTGTAAATTTTTGTCATCTCTTTGGTCCATGCTTATACGGCATTGTGCAAAGCATAATGCTATTTGGTATAATATAGGCAAAGATTTTGTATTTTTCCTTAACTAAAGTGTACATTCGACAGCATTGAATCTGCGAAGAGGGCTAAAGAGAACCTTAATGGAGCTGATATCTACTCGGGTTGCTGTAATCTCAAGATTGACTTTGCTAAGGTAAGTAAATCTTTGACCTATTCTTCTTTTTCAATTTATTTTTGAACAGATTTTAATGTAATATATTAAGTGAGTAGCATAATAATAACCCGAATGGATGAATTACTCACTGGCTTGATTTAAAAATGATGTTCCGATTGGTTGTTGGTTGGTTTAGTCTTACCAATGCGAAAATATTAAAGCTGACATCTACATTAGGAAATATAAATATTTTATAGTTAGATTTTGTGATGATGGATTTTTATGTTGAAGTTTATAGTAGGGAGTAGGGACTGTAGCTACATTGTTTGCGGAGCTGAATTGGAATGAAAGGAAAGTCAAAAGCTTTGGTTGGGATTGAATTGAATTTTCTCATACTGTGTACATAAATGCGTATTGTCAGGATCACAGGGTTTGAACTGGTCTGTAGCAAAAAGTTTGTCATGATTTTTTTTCTGTTGGTTACTTTCTCTGTCGTTTTGTAAATGCGATGTATTTATATCACAGAGAGAGAGGAGAAAAGTTAGAGTAGTAAGTAAGTACAAGATTGAAGTGAATGGGGGTCGGATTCACGTAGACATCTGGAATTGGCTCACGTTTGGAAAAAAACAATCGAAAATTTCAAGCGCCTTTAAACACCGTTGATTGCTTACTCTGGGGCAATGTTATGAGAAAGCGGGAGGATTGGGCGTAGGAGGAAGTCTACTGCACTCAAACTCCTGTCCTTCTAAAGCTAAACTAAGCCCTCATCGTTGGAAGCAGTAAAAAGTAAATCGGGGATATTACTGTACATGCAGGGGAAGAGCAAGGGAAAGAGAAAGTTGTGAGTTTGAAAGGATTTGATTTTCTTTTTCTATTACTACTGGCAGTACTAAACTCTAAAATAAAGTGAGGGTAAGTTTGAGTTGAGTTGAGTTGAGAATGTTGCAAGAGAGTAAACAAAATGCTCAAAACTTGAGACTAGAGACTTACACTATATATACACGTACTACTTATACTTAGTACCACATGACTGCCTTTCACTATAGTAACGTCATGGAGTGGAGGTGAAGCTATATTGTGGACACAACATAAATTCTTTGACAGTGTCCATTACTATAGAATTATGTATAATGTTGGGCAATAGTCATGTCATGATGACATGACGTACATCCTACATACATATGCACAACTAAAGCTGTCTCTATTGTATATTGCATTGTATTGTATGTATGTGATGATGTGAATGTATGTGCTTTGGAGAGGGAGAAAGTTTGAGGAGAGGACTGGAAATGGAGGAAATATGATTGTATGGTAAGCAGGAGGTATTTTCTGTAATATGAGTGGAATTTGTGTTTGAAGATGAGTTGGAGCGTGTGGATCTTCCCATCTTTTTCAGGTTCGATAGGTTCGGTGGGTGATGGGATGTGATGTGATGTAGTAGTAGTAGTAGTAGTCATAGTTGTGTGTAATATGACGCAGAGGGAAAGTTTAGGAAAAGGTGGCTGGTTGGTGGAGAGAGAAAAACTCATCTCCTTGCACTCACTCACTGCTCTACTATACTCTGACGGGGTAGCTTATATTATGTAAGTGTTCGGAATGTGTTTCAGAATGAAAGCAGTGAGACGAAGGGAAGCAGAAATATGTACAGTACATACATACTGTGTTCTTCTTTGCCACGACATACTGGTGGAGAGAACTAGAAGAGAGTGAGGAGTAATAGTAGCAGTAGCAATAGCAGTGGAGAAGAAGGGAAGGGAAGAAAAGTTGAAGAGGAGAAAGGAAAACTATATAGGAAGGGGAAGGGTGCTTGGTTGGTTGCACTGCTCCTGGCTGTAGCCTGGCTAGCGTGTAACTTGTAGGCAAAATGTTGAAAATGGAAAGGAAAGGAAAGGAAGGGAAGGATACTGACTAGGGAGCTGAGAAGAACAGTATACTATAGTATTCTGTACTGTGCTTGGTTTGGCCTGGTTTGGTTTGGCTGTGCAACTGCAATTCGTAGAGTAAAGTTGCGAGATAATCGAATGTCGTTCTTTCTCTCCTCGATCGATCTCCATGTTCCATAGAGTTAGAGTTGGAGTTAGAGAGCTCTAGAGTTGTAGATACAAAATAGACCTATCGCCTATGCTACTTTCTTTGCCTTGCCTTGCCTTGCAGTGTCAGTAAGTATACGTATAGTGGTTGTAGTGTATCTCACTCCCTTGTTTTCTATCTCAGAGTGAGGAGAGAACTGAGACGTACTCTTATAGTAGTAGTAGTAGTAGTAGTAGTAGTAGTAGTAGTAGTAGTAGTAGCAGTCTTTCTTTCCCTCTTGCGTCTCAGTTCAGTTTCTATACTATCCTATACTTTGCATGTCTCCCTTTTACGAAACATAAATCGGAAGGAGCCCGACACTCCAGGAGAAATACTCCTCGCAAGAATTTTCCAGTCCAATCCACTCATTCCATATCGCATATGGGGTTTACCTTACTTTCCTTTAGTTAAGCTATGTTATGTATATAGGTATGTATGCATGTATGTATATTATGTATGTGTGTATATATGTAGTCGCTACAAGTATTATTACTACTGGAGGCAGTGAAGCCAGGAAGGCTTCTGGTTCTATTCCTGTCTTGTCTCGACTCAACGTGACTCGAGGCAGCAGGGTATGTAAACTATAAGCGTATCTGTATCTAGCTTTCATCCGTCATTCATAGGTAGGTAGGTAGGTAGGTAGGTATGTATATTTTGTATTGTAACTATAGAATTCACATTCACATTGTTCTTCTGGAGATAATGGTGTATTGCATATATGTGTATCTGTAGGTGATATGTGGGGAGTGAGAAATATTAATTTGGGGATAAAACCGTTAAAATAGAAGCTTTTGTGTCAATTGTTATAGAGAAAGATAGGTGGAAGCGGTGTAGAAGCAAAATTCAGTATGTTGAAGAACTAGGGAATTGAAAGCTTTGTAGTAGTAGTAGTAGTGGTAGCCATAACTTATGAGATGAGTAGATAGGTATAGTTTATGCATTGCTGGGCATATTACTTTACATACAGTTGTTGAATGAAATCAAGTTGCTTGAAGAGCATTTGGAATATTATGGTGTATATATAGGCAAGGAGCGTGGCGTGAGGAGCATTTTGCTGGTCTGGTCTCTTGTGTATTGTATGTGTCTTTATTCTGTATATAGCAGAAGCATAATAATACTGTAAAGGCTACATACATTATAATATTGTAGCTTAGATTAGACCAGAAGCAAGGTACTTGTACTTCTGTTCCAACCCTGTTCTTCATTGTTCATGTTGAGCTTGTATAAGTATATATAATAGGTATGTGTGTGTTGGATAGGAAGGTATGTGTTGTAGTGAATAAGGGTATGTATGAAATGAACATGTACATGAAGAAGGAATAGAGAAGGAATGTAGTTCATTGACACACGTATTTGCTGAGGTTACATATTGGGAGTTGGAATTGGTTCCTCTAAATGGAAGTCGTGCGGAATGACAATTAATTTAGATCTCTCCTGCTGTGTATTGTTGCTATTCGGAGGACTGAGAGTCCTTTAGTCCAAGTCTTTTAACCAAGTGAGGCTTTTACTTTGCTTACCTCTATGTGGAGGAGGCAAACCGCAGAGAACCGCTGTGCTACTGTAGTGTATAGATAGATTGTATTAACTGCAATGAAAGGGTGGATTGAGTGGACTTGATTTGGTTTGGCTGGGATTGCCTTGCCATGCCTTGGCTTGACTTGACTTGACTTGACTTAGTTCTACAAGGCAGGCAGAATGATGTTGAGTTGAGATACGATGACATAGGATGAGATTAGATGAAGAGATGCTGATGAGTTGAACTGACTTGACTTGACTATAATATATTTTATGTACGGAGCTCTCATGATGATCGTTGCTGTCGTGAGTGTATAGGATAGAATAGTTTGTATATAGAGATATACTGTATATCTATATAATACATAATATTACAGAGTTTACTTTGCACAGAGATTGTGCTGACTGTGTGCGAAGGAAAGAAGAGGAGCGAGCTAGTAAGGGAAGACCAAAGTTTGGTTGAGTTGAGTTGAGTTGAGTTGCTACTAACCACTTAGTCATTGTTCTTCTCCGACAACACAACACATTCATTTGTGGAGGTAGACCATGACGAATTTGCCAACTTTACGATTGCAATTGTTAAGGAGTATAAAGCTGACGCTGTTGTAGTCATGTATATATGGTGTCTATAGAGCGGCTTGGAACGGCATGGCGGAGTAACTCAGCTTAGTAACTGTAACGTCGTATAAGTTGCCGTGACGGTTGGCTATCTTGCCACTATTGCCGCATGCAGTGCCCGAGTCAAGTTAAGTAGCGGAGGAGCAAGACTTTGTCTTCTCATATTTATTATCTCTCTAGTAATAATATGGAAGTTTTAGTTTTGTGTACTGGAGGTATGTACTATGTATGCATGTCTGTATATATTTATGTGTATGTATATTTGTGCATGTTTACTGTGATGCGGTATGCTATAGAGTAGCTTTCTGAGGAAGCTAGAGAGAGAGCGCGACAGAGTGGGAGAGAGAGGGAATAATAAACCATGATAAGCATGGTCATACCCAAGTAACGGAAGCGAACCATCGCATCGATTAGAATTAATTTGAAATTTACCTACTTAATTTGCGTAACCATATTATTATATCAAGTGGCGTTGCGATACCACACCGAAGCATTGGGATAGTTTATTTACGAAATAGACAAGTTTCTTTTGTGCACGCATCGTGTTTCATACAAAATGACAGTCCAAAACCAATAATTCGCTAAGCTACTAAGCTACCTTTTGCTACTTAATAATAGGCAACAAAACATGTATGTTTTGTAATTGTAAACCCATCATTCTTCTTATTCATGTAAGTCTGCAATGGCAATCTAGTAGTAGAGAGTAAGAGAGGCTTCTTTTATAATGTTCAGAGGAGGTGTACTTACATACAGACTATATACATACAGTGAGTGAGAGATAGGGTTTTTGTGGTAATGTGAGAACAAGCGTGTTGTTCCTATTCTCACCGCTTTGAGGTTGAAAGTTACAACCTGTATTGGGTTGTGATCCACAATACAGTGCATAAGCACAGAACACAGTACAGGCATACAGTGAGCAAAGACGACATAGTAATACAATGCTAGGACGAAGGCGTGAAGAGCGTGGTTCTGGGAAATGTATGCGTTTTCCCTATTAGTCCCTTGAAATTCTCTTAAGGGCTTGCTCAATTTGACCCATTTACGAACTGAACCTCTGTATGAACTGAGGAACATGTTTACCAAGTTTGGTGTCCATCGATTCACGCGTTTGATAGTTATCATAACCACAGGCAGACAGACAGAGTGACGGAGACTGCAGCATGAAGTATCTTCCGCTACTCAATATACCGTAGTTAACCACGGTGGAAGAAGCTAGGATGTTGTTGTAAATTTAAAACTTACACTAGAGTTTGAAAAGACGAAAACATGTAGGCATAATTTCTGAAACTTTTTGGATAAGTTTTTGTAATTTGAATGTTTTGTAGTTGCTCCTGGAATAATTTAAATATTGTTTTTAGTGTTTTTGCTTAACTATCTTAAGGAAAACATTTAAAATATTTTCAGTATATCATTTAATTTCTTTCAAAATTTAACTACTGTTCTAATAGGAACGTTTTGAGTGTATTTAAACGCGAAATACTTATTCTGAAAACTGCTTCCTATTTATGGAAGCAAATTTAAATGCTTGTTAAATACGGTGACGGCTAAAAATATTAGACACGTACAGAGATTGCACAATCACAGCCCACCTACGGCGAGCTTATAAGAATAGGACAGGATAGAAGAATAAGGATGGATGTATATTAGACTTTCTGAGGTAAATAAGATATAGAGAGAGTATAAGAGGAATATGATGGAATGGATGTATATTAAAAGCCATGGAGCACAGTGCACTTTACGTGAATGAGAGAGGTTTTGCTGGAAGGGAACTATAATCAAGACCGTGCTGAAATAATTTATCTGAGAGCATAAAGAGCAAGAGTAATAAGAGCTGACTGGAGTTGCTGTTGCCGTGCTCTCTGCTCTATCTTTGGGCTGACTGGGTCGTGTGATTCATGAAGTAATCAGCTACGATCTGTTGCAAAATAGGACTCATGTATAATGTAGTTTCGTTTGATTAGGACAGCTTGGAAAGAGCTTCATAGGATGAAGACTGTTACTTCTGCTACTACGACTGTACTATGTAGGGAGTGTAGCAGAATTTACTGTGTTTGTCCTGGTTGCTCTCTACTAAATGGAAATGAGCATTTTACTGACATCACATCATCTGAGTTGGAGTGGAACTCAAATTCATTCGGATAGGGTTGCATTGAAATTGGAGTATAAAGGTTGAGCGAGCAAAGAGTTTCAGAGTGTGTGTGTGTGAGTGTGTGTGTGTGTAATGTATGATGAAAGAGAGAGAGAGAGAGTGTGAGTGTGTGTGTGTGATGTTATTGAAGTCGTCATCAAGAAGCATACATAGTTTTGCTTGTACATGTCGCTTTTATCGTGTTTTCAAATAACGTTACTAGCGTGGGGTAGTGTACAACTGTACAGTGTACAGCACAACAGAGTGAATAGTATTCAGAGTTCTCAAATCTAGATGAGAGATTAAATGTAATGAAGTGACGTAAAGAGCTTCCTAGGTTAAATTGCGAGACCGGAGGCTGGAAGTGATTAGCTTTGTTTTATCAACTTGATCGAGGAGTTAAATTTGTGCCATTGGCCATTTGAGTTGTGTTTTGAGTTGAAAGAATTGTGAGGAAAGAGAAAGGGTTGTAGAAAGGTAAATAGTTATGTAGTTGGTAAGTTAAGTTAAAAAAAATAAGAGAAAGAGAGAGAGAGAGAACAGATGTCTATATAGTGGAAGTAAAAATGTGATTGATAGAAGCTCCGATTCTGACTGTAATGTAGAGCATTGGATTGGATTGCATGGGTTAGGCTTGGGTTCAGGTTAACATAAGATGATTGTTTGGACGAAGCCAAGATGTGTGAATTCCTAAGGGAAGGAAAGCGGCGAGTCAGTAATCTTAGTAATTTCATATGAGAGTGCACTCCCTGAGGACAGTCAGCAGAAAAGAGAGAGAAAGAGAAGAAGAGTTGTTGGGTTATCGTGGCTGTGAGTTGGAGAAGGAACGTAGGAGAGAGAGGGAGAGAGAAAGAGCCTAGGAAGGTGGTCTACTTTACTCTTTACTTTACGTTACTCAACTCTCTACCTATGCCATGCCTGTAACCAAAGGAAACGAAGCCAAACCAAAGCAAGCCAAAGAGCCAAACCACCTACTGTTGTAGGGTGTGTAGAGTAGCAAGATTCAAGACAGACTCTGACTGTGAGGCAAGTTTTGGAGGAGACTGGAAGAGCAAGTTAAGTTAGTTGCCTGGGTCTTGGATGTTGGATGAGAATAAGCACTGGGATGTAATGGAAAGAGTGTGTCCTAAGAAGATTCCTTAGGGAATTCCACAGTGCTCATCCAATGGAATTCATTCCATTTTGTTAGTTTTGAGTTTGGCTGTACACAAAGTACAAACCTTTTGAAAGCACCAAGGCAGTGTCGGCCCTGTCACAATCAGTTTTCCATGGAACAATCTCATCAGAATTTACAACCTCTCACGCAGTCCTGCTGGGGCTATATTCAGCTCAGTTTTAGCTGCGTTGAGGTTGAGGCAGTTGAGGTTGCAGCTTGCTATTAGTTGTTAGTAATACTACTACTACTGCTTCTAGCTACTGCTACTTCTCCTATACATACATGACACTGAAAGGGAAAGAGAAAGAGAAACTGAAGGTTGAATTGAAAGTGAAATAAAATCTCAAAGCGTACTTCACATGAATACATTGTTGGCAGGCGTGGAATGTGAGCATGAAACGAAGTGTGTAAATGAATGCGTGGTTGCTCTCGCTCTGCTTTAATTAGTTTTACGGAATTGTCTGAGATTGACAGTTGTAACTTGAGGTTTACAATGGCATTCCTATATAGTTCGCTTTCCTCTACTTTCTTTACACTGCACTGCCTGGCTGGCCTTTCTCTTGGATGTAAGTGTAGCGGTGCATTGAGTTGAAATCAGTTCCCGTTGGTTCATTCGTGTTATACTCCCACTATTTCTTACGACAGTGATGCCATGTGAGGTCTTGCTACTAGGAGAAGTATGACTGAGGATAACGACTAGAATTGTGAACAACAGTAAAGACGTATATAAAGTCAGCCATCAGAGAGAGTTAGTTGAGATGAGATGTGAGTTTACTTGTGCTTTTCCTGTTTTCCTCACGGTCCTTCCCATCTACCCTTCATTTTTGGCTTTCGCTGACGAATCTGACTCTGCAAACTGACTTAACTGAAGCGAGACAAAAATCCGAGACAGCGACAGCAGCACAGCGGTCTTCGTCAAGCCCGAGCAGACTTAAACCAAACCAATGTAATGGCACTGGGCTTGACTTGAATTGGATTATCTGTCGGAAAATGTGCCAAGTGAAATTTAACACTTGGTTTCCTCTTCCTTCTTATCCATCACGTCCTTCGATCTTCTTCTTCTTCGCTTCCCTTTGGGCTAGGCGCGGGTTGCTTGGCTGAGTTTTAACCTGCCTTAGTTGACTTGACTGACTCACTCAGCTACAATCGTAGGTACGTGGTTGTAGTGTCGTGGCGTGGTGAGGGGTAGTCTAGAGTCTGGAGGCTGTGGGTATGAATTTGGGTGTTGAATTCGAAGGAGCAGAGGAGAATAGATGTATGGCATATTTGGTTTCTCATCATCTCATCATTTATTGAAAACGCCAAATGCGAGACAGTGTTAAAGAAATGTAAGAATGACTAAGGCTAATGAATGAGATAGCGAGGGAGCGAATGAAATGAAGTGAGTGAAGTGAAGTGAGCTGAATGAAAGGAAAGACACTAGAAGATGCTCTTGATGTCAACTAAATCTTCCTAAGATGAGATGAAACTTTGTTTTCCTTCTGTTAGTAGTGCTTATATATATATACATATAATATATATATATATATAGAGAACAACAGAACACTTGAATAGATTGGAGTGTATTGCAGTGAGCACAGAGTATTGGC
>JAAXYV010000136.1:0-15232 GCA_036851875.1 Novacerus sp. FZ-2019
CAAATGATGGCTTCTAAAACCGTGAATAATTACTTAACAATTAACAGAAGCTGGAAAAACTTAAAAGCCAATCTTATTATATAGTAAATACAAGCGAATTTTCTCCATTCCGTCAGCTAAGTCTCATTAAATTCATAATGGAACTCACACGGGCTTATATCCCTTCGTATTATTCGGTATGGTAGTTAACAAATCCATGAAATTCTTACGTATTATGTAATATACAAAACAATGTGACTATCAATAGTAAATATTCATCAATCATAAGCATAGAGCTTGAACATGTTAAGTAAAGAAAAATAATAATATCGTACGAGGTTAGGTTATAGAACAATGAGGACTCACAAAATGCAGAAACTAACCGAGGAGCCTAGAGAAAAAGAACTCAAAATAAAAGCTATACAAGTGACCACGATATAAAGTACAAACAGTAACATCTTTTTAAGTTAGAATACATTATTCACTACAAAGAAATAAGACTAGAGTACACAGGTCTAAATTGTAATTAGTCATACAGTAATCAGTACTGCATAAAACCAATGAATTGCCCTGATAAATTAATTAGTACAGTAAATTCTGACTTTTTCGCTGAATTCAAGGTACTGAATGCCTTCCTCCTACCTTCATACGAAATATTTATTAAATGAAATCTTTAAAACAAACAACTCTTTTTTTTAATCTAAAACACCATTCTTTATCTATAATTAACATTAAGTCGTTCAATATTGAAACAAATACAACAAATTGAACCCGAAATTCAGAGGATGCCAGCACCCAGAGATTGGAAATATTGCCAGCAAACGCTTAATATTAACAGCAACAATGGGTAACATCCGCGATAGTAATCATTACGCTTCGTACCCATAGATAAATTCTGATGGTTCAATTCCGACGTGATATTCAGAACGGAATGAATACCTTCAGGTCAACAAAACATATACCTAGTTTTACTCTTTGTCATCTTCATCACTATCACTTCTTTCATCTTCAAGTTCAGGCATAGGAAAGCGCAAAATGGCTGCTATTCCTGTTAACTGCCCCAGTTCTAGAGTATAGAAGGAATAAGATCAACATACTTTTGGAAATAATTCCACTCCGTCAAACGTAAAGTTGTGTTATTTAACTTACGTTCTCCAGAGACGTGGAGGCTTGAGAAAATTTTTACGTCACCCCCACACTCTCTGCAACTTTCCACAAGGCGAACATAACGTTTTCTTGTGATGACATCACTCGATCTAATTGAATTTGGGTAATCATATAATAACTACTGAAACTAAATTACTTCAACTTTGGTGTTCTTACTGTCAACTGTGTTCAATCTAACAGATATATTTATGCGAATAGATAAAATGGGGAGTGTAACTTTACCTGAAAAGATTGTCTGAAATCATAAGAACTTCAATTGCCTGAGCTTCATTAGCTTTCTCAACTTGGTTCAACCCGTAAAATGCTTTGTCAGGTTCAGTCTGCAGCATCATGTAGAATGCTTCCATAGCTTTTACCTCCCCTGCTGCTTTAGTGTCCGCCAGCTTAGCCGTTATTGTCGGATTTGCTAAGACTTCTAATAAACATTTTATACGAAGTTTCAATCCATTATTTTGTCAAAATTAATTCTTTCCTTGAAGCTTGCACAGCCTTGGTATATATCTAGAACTCAAAAAGCAAGTTGATGAATTACATAATTTTACCTTTCAGAGAATGCTTGAAGCCACTGGATGCGTGCACTAGGATGAACTTCCCTTTATTGTCAATCAAGAGTTTGTTATCCAACTTGACAGCTTGTTGAAACATATACTCAAAAAATTGATCTTTCACAAATCCAGGGCTGGCTATCAGCACACACTTTACTATTTCAAAGTTTATATGACGAATAATTGCTTGCATCACATTCTCGTAGAATTTCTGCAAGCCCTACATTGACAAAAACACAAATAGAAGGTATACATTAATCCTTCTATAACTGAAATCTCCTGTGAATGTTTGAACTTTACTAATGATAATGATTACGGCCTACAAAATTCAATTAAACGTATATTCACTGAAATCAGAATTTTTTACTAATCATTTATGTCTATCGGATAAGACACCCACTCGCAGCAGTTTGCTGTAAGTACCCTTACTTTTGTGCAAGATTTCGTAAAAATATGATCAAACTTAGCCTTACAGGTAAGTCTTGTTTAATATACATAATATCACATATTGCCTATCACAAAATATCTACCAAAACACATAGGTATATACTGTTCATTTTATTGAAATATAGAATCGAACGTTGCTGGTTTACTGTTCTAAAAAAGAAATTATAATTTTCTTAAACTATTCACCTATTTTACTAAATAACTCGGACTGGAGTGTAAACTTCAGTCGAAAATATTTCCTATACTAATCCATGTCTTGAGAACTCACCATAGTTTCAAAGTTTCCCTGGATCACCTGGGATTAATATATATAATTCTAGGCTGTAATACGGACGCTAAGTGATTAACTTTTAAGGAATGAGCAGAAGTATTCTATTTTTATCTCTATTTCTGTTCCTTGGCTAGCCCATTACTGATGTACTTCCATCGGAACAGAAGAAGAATTCTATGCTATCATTCTCTATTTGTGATTGGTCATTCACTATATATGTACTTCCATGTTTTGAGACAATCATATTGGTGTCGAAGCCTCTATCTTTTCATTTCTACATGGAACTTTCCCACGAATTCCACACTAATGCATTTTGGATTCAGTTGAATCTCAAGACTATCATCATTCTTGAAGGTATGGGAACTATTGGAAGACATTTGTTGGCCGAAACACAATTTGTTGATAAAAACGATAATTTGTTGAAGTTGTTGAAAGAATGCTTATTTGACACAATTACAGCAACAATATTTTGCAGCGGAAATGGAAAACAATCACAAATGTGAACATTTAGTTTGCCTGTCTCTCAGAGACTTTTCTATTGATTTCATGTTATTTGTGACACTCTATGTAGTATGTATAATTCTCTCCAAATACGACATATCGGGAAATAGACTTTCCATGTACAGACAAATGTGGCAGAAAATGTTAGCGATGATTAATCACCATTTATTTACAAGCGTGCTTTATTCAAAATTCTGGAAGAAAGATAATTCTATGTTATGTAGTTCTATATATTTTACAATTTTACCCACACTATCCGACACAAACTTTTATTTATAATCAAGGAGTATTAATGTAAAGAAACATTAGTTCTTTACATTAATGTTCTAAATGTAAAAATGTTCTTTAATTGTGTTGAGATAACACTATTCTTCAGCAGGACCATGCAAAGATGAAATACAGATTGCCTTTCTGTAAGTATTAATTATGTTGGTAATATGTACTGCATCTAGTTTCAGTAAGTTAAGTGACAAAATCAAATAAGACATAATGAACAAACATACATCACACACATAAGGCTTAATATTAATAATATACATATCATCTTCGGTAATTCTGTAATAAGATATTTTGAATTCTTTCGTACTACATTTTTGCTCGATTATGATTTTTTGGACTGCCACAGAAACTCAAAAAGTCACTGTCAACAGTAAGTACTACCTTATGATTGAAGATAACGTTCTGTGTTATCCAAATCAGAGGTGAGTGTCAATAAGTTTTTTAGGCCTGGTCCATTGACGAGAAAAAAGGCCATGCCCATGCCAATCGACGAGAAAAATTAAGCCCATGCCGATGAACGAGAAAAGAAAGGTCTATGCCAATGCCGATGGACGATAAAAAAAGCCCATGCCCATGGACGAGAAAAATTAAGGCCATGCCCATGGATGAGAAAAAAGGGCATGCCCATGTCATGGACAAGTCAATGGGAATGACCATAATCATATGGATGTTCATAAACTATTACTATAACGCTCAGCCCCTGTAATTGATAACTGCTCTCTCCCATATCATGTGTTTCTTGACTAGGCTAGACTAACTTAGACTAACTAAGAATTGATCTTTCACAAATCCAGGGCTTATTAAAATTAAAATTCCCCAACGACTAGATTTGTTTCCCACACAGATGTCCATACGAAACCATTACTATAACGCTCAGCCCTGTAATTGATTACTGCTATCTCCCATATTATGTGTTTCTTGACTAGGCTAGACTAACTGTTTTCCACACAGAATGTCCATAGGAAACCATTGCCTGTCCAATTAACCAGCCAAGCCAAGAGTTCCTATTTTCCTCGGTGGGTTGCAACTCTTGCCTCTTACATTAGTAGTTAGCGGCACAAAGCAGAGGCAAGGTTTTGGCCTCGCAGGCATTAGAATCATGATACAAATACTCCCATGCCCCAATGCCCATGAACGAAACAAACAAACCGATGCCCATGCCCGTGGACCAGAGCTGAGTGTCCATGGACGTTTGATGGACATTTTCTGTGTCCATGCCCATATAAAAGCCCATTCCCTTGGACGAGGAAAAAAGCCCATGTCCAGGATGAGATGCCCATGGACATGTCCATAGGCATTCAACTCGGATCCAAATGATATCAAAAAATATTTTTGGGGTGGGTAAACATCAATTATCATAATTGGATATTGCACACTGCCAAAGGCTTTAGATGGATATGAAAAAATGACGGCTCCAAATAATCCCTCCTCCACCAGTTTATTGATATTGGTAATTCAGCAGTTAACTTTTCTCATTGAAATAATAACAAACAAATATGTAGTCATTTTCTGCTGACTTCTGTAAAAATTCCTATCAATATCAGGCTGCATAAATTTTACATATACCTACGCATCTGCAGGAGGTAGTGAATCATATATAAACTTCCTTATAGAAAATTGCAAATATCTATTCACAATGTGATTGCTGGTAGTAAAAACTACAAAATGTCTTTAAACACAAGTAAAATATTTAAACCGCCAGTAGTTACATCAATTATATTGACGACTGTGTAATTTAAACACGAACTATTTTCAACATTACTAATTAACATAATACTAAGCAAGAAGTTGAAAAATAAGGTTTACAATTAATTATAGAAACTTTGATTGATTATGTTGTATACTTACTTTTTCGTGGTTAGAAACATTTCCATGTCTTTTGCGTGGAATAGATAGATCGATCTTGGCTCTAACCAAGGTCATACTAGACAGCACAAGGCAAATGTGGGCAAGACCTTCCTGCATAACAATAGCTGCTACATCAGCTTTCTAAAAAAACAAATCGTATATAAATTACATCACCACAAAAGGTTGTTAAATGATCTTAGTAGCTTCTTATATTCTGTCCACCTATATCAGAAACACTTACTTGAGCGGGGTCGCAGGCCGATTCCACTCGGTCCAAGTCAATGGAATCCCATTGTTTGGTCACAGAAAACTTCCGATTGACTTCCAAATCAAGGGTATGGTAAGCCCCCATCTAAAGAAGAATCATACTGTTTTATTTATACTGAGTTTATGAATGAAGGGCTACATTTGAGTTAGAACATAATTCATTTCTGACAAAGCCGATTAACTACAATGATGTCATGATGTTCTTAGGTAATTGACAACAGACTGATAAAATGTAACTTTCATAGATTATAAGATTTCTGCCTCTCGAGCAATAATTCTCTTACGTTAATCTTTTCGGAAATATTCCTTGAATATAAACTAACAAGGGAACCTTTTGACATGTTACCTGGCTTTTGGAACCAGATGAACATTTTCTGACTAAATCGAGTTTGCTGATTCCGAATATGTGCAGACTTGGCTGTCAAAGTTAACTAAGAACACATTTTGAAACTTACACTTTGGCACACAGAACCTACATTTTGCATCCTATTGTGCACATTCATAGTGCATTCGAATGCTTTATTTAACATTATACATAAAATCATTTTCAAATGTTTGTTACAAGAATTAATGTATACTTCAGACTGACTGACAAAGATTACTACTGTGACTTTAAAGATTTCGAATATTATTATCTATTTAGATGGCATTATTAATAAGGTTGATCTGTTACAAATTGATTTCGAACAAACGCAATCAATTTAAACTCTATGTATTTTTGTAGTAGCTATGATTCGCAACGGATTAATATTCATGCTTCTTCGAGAAAAATTGTTGCCTGTACTATTCTCAAACTTGTACTACTACAATATAAACTCTACTTTATTTCGATTCTTGCAGATTACCACCATAGTAATATGACTAGATGGGCAGGTCTTAGACGACTTTATGCATACTTATTATTGTAAAAATTGAATTGAATTTTCCGGAATGTAAATGTTGCTGAATAATTCTAATCGTTATAGTTTATATTTATTCAGTAACAATAGTACAAAAATGTGTCATAATTTGACTTGTAAAAAGTCAAGTATGTGTAGCAACATCGTCCGTGACTAGACAAATGAGAATTGATTTTGATAGAATTCTGGAGTAACAGACTTGTGTTGTCGAATTCTTGCTAACTGAAAGGAATCGTATGTGTAGTTAGGAATAGTTATTGAATAACAAGCTAACGTTATTTTGCTTTATCTATGAGCCTTAAATGTTACAGTTCCCAATACCTTGGCTTAAAAACTCCTAGGTCATAAAACATGCAAGGGAAAATCACTACCTGATTGCGTTGGTGATTCTGAAAGAAAACTCAACGTGATCTAAGTCGAGATATTTTACCAAAGTCACTTATTAATAATGCGAAAAACTTAAATAAATCAAGCCCCTGAATAGTATTTTATATATGAGGCTAAAAGTGCAAACATAAAATTATAATACATTAACACATTATTATAGGAAGTTGAGTAGGTACGCAGAGATTCCTATACCTTTTAGAATTCGTAAAGGAGAAAATCCGGATTTCAAAAGTTCTACGGAATAATAGTGGTTATGCTGTTTGACTTCACTAGCAGCAACTTACTTTAAATCGTTGAAACTGCTAGAAACTTCGTATGATACAACAGTACGTGTAAGATTTTCTAGTACAGTAGGTATGTATTAAGTACACTGCTAGTGAAGTCAAACATCAGTTAAAATTGTTAGTGAGGAATTTAAGGCCGATTCTGGCTCCATTGGCGCTGATTTCTATGTCGCTTATGTTAGCGCCTATGGAGTCAGAGTTGGCTCCAAATCGCCATAAGAGCTAATCTTAGCGCCAACAAGGAACTGGCTTCAGCTTGTTATCGCATAGGTCCAAAAATTGGCATGAATTTTCTCATAACTTGGCTTTCTACGATTTGATTTATTTTTCCCTGAAAGAAACCATGGAATAAATTATGCTCTTTCCAATGAAGATAGTTTAAAGTTTGGTGGTCCAACAGGAAAACCCGTGGGAGGAAAATTCATGACATTTTTTTTAGATATGCCCTAAAGTTAGCTTACTGGAGTTGCAGTCAGCACCTTGTTTGTGCTAGCATTAGCGCTGGAGCCAACTCCGACTCCATAGACGCTAACTTTAGAGCCAAAAGAATCAGCGCCAATGTTGCCAGAATCGGCTTTAAATTCGTTTGATTGTTATCCAGTATGACTTATATATAGGTGCATTAAAAATAAAAATTCACTGACGCCGTGACCACAAAACTATGACTTTTTCAGATTCCATGATATCGAGGTTGAAATACATGCCTTCGTATATAGGTACATTAACATGGATTTCTAGAATAAGTTGTTCTCCCCAAGATGGGTTACTGCATGCATTGAGCATGAAATGGGTAACTGCTGTATATAGGCAAGGGTTTCTTGTATATGTTTTACTACCGTTTGATATTAATGAATTAAAAACTTACACATTGTTAATATATATATGGAACCACACAAGTAGTGCAAGTTACTAGTTTTCACAGTTCTTTCGTAGTGATCGAAGATGTAATTTTCAGTTTGGCGGAAAATAAGATCGCTTTCGCCAGTTCCCACTGGCGTATAAGCTTAATTTTTCCTTTTTGTATTATATTTTAACTACTACAGTTTTACATTATAAAAAGTCATTATAAAAACACGGTTGTAACCGTTATTTTAAGACGAAGACGCTTCCTAATGATCACAATTTTTAACTTAAAATCGGTTCAGCTGGGTTTTTATTAAATCCCATTGGGTTAGGGTTATCCGACTCATACATTCGATAAAATAATGTATCAGCTTAACTCTGAATTTAATCTTTGAATTAAGACAAGTGACCACATCCAGCTCTTAAAGCGGCTAAACGTTCTGAATAGCTTCAAAAGGTAGACAAATATATCTGCAGCGGTTTTAATCTCCTAGCGTCAACAGTTCCAAGGAGAGTTCTTTGCTCCGGCGGTGGTCTACAAAATCCTGAATCATCTTTAGTTCAACTCTGTACTTCATGTTCTCCCAGATGTTCAACAGGAATAAACTCTGGAAAATTGCCTTTGGCTGGCCATTGAGATTCATTTTTAACTAAGAGAACACAAAGTTACGTTTGGCCGTAGTAAAAATACCTTAAGGTATAGTCACAGGAATAACTGAATGACATTGTTTAGTAAAGTTCTCTGAATATTCATTTTGACAACAGATAATAATATGTACCTAGATTGTAACGCCATTTCCATGTAAAAACAGATAACTCAAGTTACTTGTTCTTTCGGAGGAATGCAAAACGCCACATTGTCTTGCAGGCCTCATTTCACTTATTACAATGTAATGCATACGGTTCAACTCTTGCGTCATAACCTTTAATTTTTCACTGAACTTACAATAAAATTTGGATCAAGTGGAGTCGAGCTCTGAAATGTACACATTCTTATGTAGTTTGATCTGCAATAGGCCTGTGGCCTGCGCAGGTGACTCCTGACCCTGTGGTCAGGTTGTCACTCCCACATAATACATTCTTATGTAGTTTGAGCTAAAGAGTCGGATGCTACCTGTCAAAAACTTAGACGCCAATTGATCTAGCTTTATTGCAAGCAAGTTTAGTGAAAAGACAACATTGTTATGCATGAAATATAATATCTCCAACATGAATTAAATTCAGTTAGGTTAAACATGGTCCACACGTTTAATGGGGCTTTTTGTTTGGAGTTGAAAAGAAGGTTTCCCTACTTTGACTACTATGTGCTAGGGATTGCTCTGTATCTCAATGAATTCAGTGGCACAATGCTCAGCAAAGGTTGCAGTACGCTGGAAGAGGGGAGGACAGTAGTAATTTAACCTACTAACTTGTGATAAGGTTGCGTTATACATTTACGATGGGTTTTTCTGAATAGAGCAATAATAATAATGAAAGACCCTGTAATTAAAACGACTAAATCGTGTCAAAAGTATCCAGTATAAAGTCATGGTCTGGTCCAGGACCGGACGCTAGAAATCCGGTTCTGTTATTTTATGACCCACGTACTCTTCTGCACTAGTGTATCAGTTGCCGCATCGGCTTGCAGCTGATTATTGGTTTTTAAATTGACCGATGCAGATGCAGATCGATTCGGGTAAACTGGCCGCATCGGAGGCCGATGAATCGGGGCAAAATTAGTGTTACCGACAGAGATTAATTCCCAGTCCATTAATATTGGTGTTCAAACTTAGTCGTTATTGAACTTTGCAGTGAAGGGAGATGAGAATAAGAAGCAAAATGCAAGCAAATAGGTATTATACATTTGTACTGCTTAGATTGACTGAGTGGAGTCTGAAAGTTCATGTTTCTTTAAATTAATGATATGAAAGTATCCTCTAAAGAGAGATAAGATAAACGTAGTCGTTGACCATGTCTTTGTTAGATTTACTGAAATATATATCATATGTTGAAGATTCCGACTCGTATGTGAGTTCGGACTTCAGTTCATTTCTGCTTCTGCCTGACTAATAAAGAGAACAGAGTAGGAACTATCTGCTATGACTATGCACATTAACTTGTTTTTATTGCTTGCCTCATCTTTAATATTTTGACTCCAATACCCGGACCCATTTCTTTGTACACCCTGAAGGGTAGTCCGGGGTTATTGTACGGAATCATGTACGATACGGTGTTATTATGTATGGTACATAATATCCATGTAAGGGATATGACGCACAATGACAAATAGGTGATAGTTATTACCTACTCTTCAGGAGTGATTGAAATCTTCGCACAAATTGTTATTGCCTCCACGTTATCATTTATGGCTTTGGTAGCTTTGATGTCACACAAAAGGAGGAGTAGGGCAACGATGATAATTAATGTATGACGGAAAGGGCGAGGGGGTTCAAAATTGGCCGAATTCGTAGACGTAATACTTTCATGACACCATGATGCATTTTTAACGTTAGATAAAACTACACAGAAGGCTTACTAAATTAAAGAACATAAATTACACTAAAGTATTTTGGTTTCCTATTCAGTTAGCTTATTTTCAACTGACACTTTCGGATGGAAACCCCCTCTAAAACAATCACTCGTTTTACGCAACAACATGAGAGCACACTGTTAAATAGCAGAAGCTGATTGTGTCTAATTCCTCAAAACAGAAGCTGATTGTGTTTAATTCCTCAAAACAGGAGACGTCCACGCCACCACCAAAAATAGCTAAAAGGACAGGCCATTATTGGATCTTAAAAAAGAGTTACCGCAGCGATGGCGGCAAATGTTTTTGTTATCTAACTGCTATAATTCACAATACAGTTCGCGCTGGACCATAAAAGCTTCCTATAGTTCTGCTAGGTCGGGAGGTTTACTGTCTTTAGATTTCAAAACAATTATCGAGTTTGGAAAGTGAAAATAAGTACCTAGTTTCATTTTGGTAGTGACATGAAAAGTTACTACGTCAAAATGAATAAAAGTTTTCTAAAAACATTGCGTTGAGACTGCAAAATATGTATTAGCAGTAGCATTTATAATTTCAGCATTGGAGTAAAATAATTAGCACAATGTTCTGAATTTATTTACAAATTAGTATTTCTGCTCAATTACAGCTTAATATATATCCATATACTGATCTGCAGAACAAGGCAAGCTATGTATGGGAAATATACCTTTCTGTCGATTTGACTGAAACTTTGTAGTGATAGATTATAACCTTCTGATATCAATGCGACTAGTAAAAGAAACATTCACTGCGAAGTGGTGCCAAACGTTTGATTAAAAATTTGATTTTATGTCCGTTTGACTAAGAAACATGGCACTGCGGTAGGTATACCTTATGATAACTATACATATAGTAAAATGTATGCACGCATCACAGTAGTACATATGTATATCTTTAATAAGTTGTCTGATGTGTTTATTTCAAAAGCTTCGGTCATAAAATCAGATTTCTAAATGAAATTTTCGGCGCCCCTTAGTGGTAAAATTGCGCGGTGAATGTTTTTATCATATGCTTTGTTATCGACAGGTCATAATTTACAACTGTGCCAAGTTTCAGCCAAATCGGAGAGAAAAGCAGATTTTAATCAAATGCTCGGCGCATGTACATAAGCTCAAATCTTAATCTGAGCTTATGTACAACATAAATAAAATTCCGTCATTGCCTTCAAAATGTGCAATCTACAGAATAGAATTTTATTGGTTGATCCAACCGAATTGAATTCAGTGCATAAGGAGTGAAAATCGTTGGTATAGCCTGTAAACTACATTTTTGTCCTCATGTAATGCATGTAATCTTTCCAACTATTAATATTTTTGTCAGACCATCTTAGGAGACATGCCATCATTTGGGACTAGGCCATCTTTTGAATAAATACGGTAAACAGATTGAACAGATGAATTACATTATGCGCAATCCACTTACACGTTCGGAGGTTTAATATCAATTTAAAATGTATATTTTTATAAAAGTAAATACTCAATTTTAACCTCCCTGTGTTAATCTTAAGGAGTAAGTTTCATTAGAATGATATACTAAACGTAGACGATTTCTTCAAATAGATCGATTCTTCTTGAATGAAATCTCATAATAGGCTGAATATTTTGTTGTACGATTGGGAAAATTTTGCTTTAAAAAATATGACAAATATTTCAGCTCACGGATGCAATATAATTAAATGTTTACGTCGGCACTTGAAGTACGATAACATCACATATTATAAACATTCCAAATTCCAAACACACTAACCTTGACATACTGGTTTTCCTGAACATTGCGACCTTTAAGCCTGAGGACGCAAGCCTGAGTATCAAAGTCGATACTTTCAACTTGTATGGTCAATGTTGTTCTAATTCTATTGCTGCTGGACGATCCTGTGGCTGTCTCTTGTTGAACTTTCCGAATGGTGGAGGCTCGGACAATGTTTCCTTCAGAAATCAAGTTGTATGCATGCCACATATCTTCACTCTCCTGTCCAATAAGGATGACAGTACTATAAAAACAAAAATACATTTTACTTGCAAACTCCAGCATAATAATTATGATTGTTAATCTTAAAATTATAAATTCATGCTCGGTAATAATTGTATTATTGTACGAAGAAAACTCACCCATTGCCGTCCTTATCGAGATATTTATTGACTAATTTCATCCTGACTATGAACAACTGTGAATATAATTGAAATGTCTGGTGTTGGTCAATTGTTGTATAGGGTCAGGGGAATTTCGTGTAACTAGTTCTTTCACCAAGTGGAACCAAAGGGATTCTATCAGGAAAGATAATAATACCAGTTGCAAAGTATTTGAGTTTCTACACTGTGGTTCCTTTGAAACAATATTGAAAAGGATATACGACAGTGAAAACTTGTTCCGGAAATGTTTATCAACTGAATGACTTTTAGGTGAGTCAAATTTCTCTTTCAATGAAATTAAATGATTTCGTGGTAGTTGTGCTGCTGCTCCGATTTCTTGAAAACCCATAATCTTATATCAATGGGACTAAGGTTCCAATCTGTTGTTCGTGCCGGTGTGTTACTGTTCCAGCAGAATGTTATATTTTGCTCTTTCTTATCTGAATTAAAGTTAATACAATCAACTACATACAGGTTGATGTCAAAATAAAACTTTACTGATGTTTTACAAATTTATTATTACTGACAGCTGGTAGGGTAGCTGAAAGCAGATACACTACAATTTCCAATGCATAACTATTGAACTATACAGTTTCATTAAATGAAGTAAATAACTGATAGAAGGCGATAATATTTCTGTTTCAAATTCAATTTGGTCTTATTCCAAAGACTGGTTGACCGATCCGAATACGTTGAATTGCCGTCGCCGTAAGGTTTCCTGAAATCCAGACATTTTCACTGCTTGATGTCGGTTTATCATCTTGGAGTATAACAATTTGATTGAATTTTTGTCTACAGAAGTGTTTCTGATTAATTTAGAGGTTATGAAATATTGAGAGGTGATACAAATGTGCGGACAGGAACTAGAAAGTACACAGAAACGGCTTACGACGACGACAGATATTGTTTGACTGTCAGTCAATCGGTAAACTGAGATATTAAACAGCTTATGTAATGAATTCTGAGTAATAGTCTAATACTTTAATCCCTTCTGATGTGTACATGATCGTGTAATGGACTCCGGATGACTCAATGGCGGTTAAGACCAACTACCAAAGTAGAGCTGTGAAGGTGTGTTTTGATTTGGAAATCCTGACTTTTAGCCAGTGTCTTGCTCTATGAATCCAATGGTGCCCCATTACAGTAACCAAATTGTACAATAAAAAGACGCATGAAAAAATTTAAACCGCTGATGCATTATGTCTGACTTTGCTTACATTGTGAGTTGTGAGGCATCATGCCTCATATTCCATGCAAGTGATTCTTAGACTGATTTAAGTATGTTTTAAAGTTATATGACGTACCTCATGCCTCAAATATCGAACCTCCAGCTTCATATGCCATGCTTTATACTTCAAGTTTCTAACATCAAAAATCACTACTAATGCAACTCAATATAATTTAACATACCTCAACTTAACCTAAAGAAACTGAACCCAAAGTAACCATGAGGAATGACAGCTGAGGCATTAGGCTTGAGATCTGAGGTATGATAATTGTGGCAATCATCCACCGTAGAATATGAGCACAAGTCATCGTCGAATTTAATTGTCAAGGGACCATTCATTAATCTTGTAAACTTTTTGGTCTATTTTTGACACCCCTACCCCTGGAGGACAGCAGAAGACAATTGGTAGTATTTTTAATCCAAAATGTAAGTCCAACTTGGGGTCAGTTGTCAAACAAAATATACAGTTGAAGAATAAGTATAATGGAATAAGACAGTATATAATTTGTAGTTAGATGTAGTTAGATCGACTTTTCAAGCGGGATGCACTTTATCAGGCTATATCGACTCCGCTGATTACGAATATGCTCAAATTTGGCTGTTGAAATCATTTCCTCGAAAGACATTCAAAAATTTTTGAAAGCATAGTCCCCAGATAACCAAGACGGAATAAGGACGTGCCCAGAATGGCCACAATAGGAGTTTTCACGTCCTCAGTATGTCCTAAGTTTAATCTTAATTAAATCAAATAAATGTTCAAATTTACAAATAAAGTTTAAATTAAAACTTTATTTATGAATGTATGGTAACTATACCGGAGCAAAAGTTATAATTGTTGTAAGGGCATCCTTCGTTGAAGCTTTTACAGTTGAAGGTTTAAACTTTGACTGTAGAATGGAGTCTTCCAATGTATTACTGCTTGTCCTTTTTCTGTTGGACTTGCGTGGTTCCTTCTCTTTTAGCTCATCTTCCATTACTGCAGTTATTTTTCTTGCACAGTGTTGAAAGAGCAATGGCAAACACATAAACGAGACTACGTTGTAGCCATCTAAATTAAAGACAATTTCCTGTTAGTATCAGTAATAAAGTCCATCAAGGTATATTTAGCTTTTAGTAGCAGTTAAATGTACCGTCATTCCAGTTTAGGCAAGGTTTTTCAAACCAAAGCTGATTTTCTACAAATATTACACTTTCCTGAGCGTAATCAATGAGGTTTTTAACAACCACAGGCCAATACTTGTAGAGATTAAATTTCAACCTCGGATGTCTTTCATCAAAATCTTGACAAACCTAAATGAATCATGAATAATATTAAAGCATATACTGTTCAACAAATATGTACTGACACAAACTACCATTCCGATGACATCAAATAAACAACTTCCTGAAAAGTTTTAGTTTGCAGAATAATGCGTCTTTGATAGGTTGTTTCCTTCATTAATGCGGGAATATTCCGTGCAGACATTATTTCTCAGGAAACTTAACTTGGCGACATCTGGTTTTGGATTTTGATCTGGAAAAATGAAATTTATACAAAAAAATTATATTACCTTTACCACTGACGTTATGCATTTCAAATTTATATGCTACCTTCGTCAACCGAATTCCATCCTTGATCATCCTCATTTTCA
>JAAXYV010000137.1:0-15196 GCA_036851875.1 Novacerus sp. FZ-2019
TGACCTCCTGAACAATGTTTGATTTACCCTAAAAAATCTACCGTAATGTTTTACCGCTAGAAGTCACCAAAGGCCAAAAATAGTAAATACTTTTTCCTGTCCTTTAATCAACGGAAGCTGAAAAATTGCCAAAACCAAACTAAAATAGTTATCTTCAGTAGTCTCATCCTAAACTATAATAATTTAATACACCTCTCAGCAACGCTATACAGCTACTCCACTTTTGCTTGAGGTTAGGATTAAACTAATTTTCTTTAGCTTAGAATTGAGAGGGTTAGGCCATTTTACGTTAAGTTTGGTTAAGGTTACATTAATTAAAACTAGTTTAGAATTGCTATTTGAAGAGCCACAATCTGGACATGAGGCATAGGTTGAGACATGCCAAATACTTTAATTAGAGGAAGCTTGAAATATCAAATGATGTATGACTCAACTTTCAAAGACCAGGTTCAAGTTAACCTATCCAGTTAGTGTTTGTGACTTATTGTACTTTAAAATATTCAATTCCTAAAGTTTATAGATGAATTTGATTGTATATATCGATAAGACAATATTTCTTATTAAAGTATTTATAGTCCAGGACATGAATTATTTTTTAAGTTTTCTCTTTCGGTAGAAATCTATCCAGTTATTTATGTGATACGTAGGGGTGATAAGTCTGTTGATTTTTTCACGGTATATCAGGTGATAAAGAATATAAATCAATCAATCAACCTTTATTTGTCTTCACAGTAATTCTGATACACGGTCTCACTGTCTCAAAAACATTAGTTGCAAGAATTACCTTTCTAATTTTTACAGTACAGTAAAATTATGTTAAATCAGTATAATCAAGTTACATACATAGTTTACGACCATTTATCATTTAAAATGTTGAGACTGATATTAATTAAATATATAATTTATTTAAGTTTCCCTAAATATAAGTCACAATAAAACAATTTATTATGGAATACCAATATAATATGATTAGAAATATTTATATTGTTAGAACAGCAGTTGCCACATGTTCATTTATAAAGGCTGAACCAGTAAACAATTTATTCATTATTCATACTATACTTCCTATCGACGTTAAGGACCTACACGTTTACAGTTCGATTATAAGAGTTTCCATTTGATAGTGCATTGGGAGTTACCAAATCGAAACTCTTATCGTATACACAATACACGATCAGTACAAGGAAAATTAATCTAACAGAATTTGAATAGCTATAGTCACACACCATCTAGCAACACCCTTGCGATGGATTTTATTGATGTCGGGGAGTTGAATTGCTATACTTGCACTTGATTTACTCCAACTCACTACTTTATTGTAACCCAAAATCCTAATAGAAATAACAGTTTGAGAATCCACAGAACCAAGATGAACCACCGACTCGGATAATAACAATGGTTCCAGTACCATTGCATATATTGTATTGGTTTCATAATCGGAGTACCTGGTGTACCAAACCCCATTAGTTACCGAATCATTTTGTGCCACAATCCAAGGTTTGGTTTCATAAATCGCGGCTCCATTAATTCCCAGCCAATCTCCTAATTGCAATAATCTCTCTTGCATTATAGGATCTATTGTTCCTTCTTTTGTTGGACCGACATTAATAAGAATGTTTCCTCGACAAGATACTGTTTTCACTACTTCTGCAATTAGTTCTTGGATTGTCAAATAGTCTTGTAGCATAGAGTTCCGTCGATATCCCCACGTATTCTTATCCAGAGTCATTGCATTTTCCCATTTGAAAGGCTGTAAAGTTCCAGGATTGAATCTATCCTGGCAGGTCATGTAGCCTCCATGTTTACACATTGTTCCAGTACCCCATCTGTCATTTACAACAACCGTGTCTTTCACAGGACTTGAATTATAGAGCCAGGCGAGAAATTCTTTAGATTTCCAGTAAGTGTCGGGAGCCTCCCAGTCTCCGTCGGACCAAATTATTTCCGGTTTGTAAAATTCCACCTACAAAAAAAATATTGTAAAATGTTTCCTTTTGTAAGTAAATTTATTTAAATTATTATTCATGTAGAAGCAATAATTTCATAATATCAAGAAGAAAATTCATGAGGCTCCAATACGACTCAGAATTTACAATCATTACAAATATTTGAATATTTTTTGTCACAGACTGTAGATATTTAATACTTGAACTCCGTATTTCATTTGAACACTTGGTTTTTATATAATTTAAAATATTGTAATTAATTTCTAGAAATATTTATATTAACCAATTCAGTCAACTCCGGCAGAGTTTTGAATCTTACAAATTCCTCGGTCTTAAAGGAATTGTTTTTATCATTCAACCAAAGAGGATTATACCACTCAAACATTGAATGATAGACCCCAAATTTCATAGCAGTTTTCTCTCGAATAGCTTTAGCTAACTGTCCCAGTAAATCTTTCTTAGGTCCAACATCCACTGAATTCCAGCTGAAAGAATACATAGACGGCCACAAAGTGTATCCTTCATGATGTTTGCTTGAGAATACTACGTACCGAGCCCCAGATTTAGAAAAAATATCAGCCCAGTCGTAAGGATTGTAAAACTCTGCGGTGAACTGAGGAGCAAAATCCTGATATGTGAATCCAGGGGGGTAATTACTTTTCATAAAAGTCACGTATGATGGCATCATTTTGGTTTTCCAATAGTACCAAAACCATTCACTTCCAAAACTAGGCACAGAGTGAACACCCCAGTTTATGAAAATTCCGATTTTCGCAGAGTCGAACCACTGAGGCAAAGGACGTTTATCCAGACTTTCCCAGGTTGGTTGGTATTCATTGTACATTTGAGTTTGTTTTTCTGTTATTGTATGGGTGAGGTTGAGACTTATATCTGAACTCAAGTTTTCAATAATATAAAATACTCTGGCATCACTAACTCTATTTACTGATAAAGTTGATTCAGCTGGGATAGTTAAAAGCAGGGCTGCGAGAACTGTTGTAAACTTGATCAAAATATTCATTTTCATATTGGTTCATATATATTCAATTTGGAGTTGGGAATTTTATTATTCAGGATTTTTAAAAACAACTTTTGCCCAACTTTTGATCATTTTGCTCTCCGGATTTTAATTTTTTTTTTAAGCGACAATTATTTTTCAGCACAAAACTAACAATATTGTATTACATTTTAGACGACACAATTTAGAAATAATATGTGAAATATCATCAAATAGGCATTCATAGCTTTTCAATTCTAGAATAAAACTTATTCTTGGCAAACTGTGCTTGTAAGAAATTGATTTCAAACACGGAATTTAATCAGAAGGTCTTAATTAGATATCTCTTCTGATCTATCTTAATTCAGGTTGGACTTTAGTGAGTGGGATGATAATTTGAACGATGTCCACAGTTCACAGTACAGATTCTGATTTTTATCAAGTACTTTTTTAAAGTTCAAACAAAAGATGAGATTAACGACACAAGTTAAACAAATACTACAAACACGTAAGAGATAGTGAATTACAAGTCCTGTCATTCACTTGCACAACTATATATGCGAACGCAAAGGAGAAGTAAATATCACAGCACCATATCAGTTTGTGTGATTTGACATAAACAGAGGTTATCTTTCGATGGGTTCATATGTTTGTTATTACGTCATCGATACGCCTTCACAAGTTGGCTTCATTCCAGTCCATCGCAGTATATGATTTGAGTTTTTTTCGTGAACTTAATATACACTTCTCCGCTACTCTACCTGCACTACACAGTTTTTGGCATTGAGTGAACGACAGGACTGCTGAAATATAAATATTAAAGCATAATTAAAGTGTTGTAACAGCAGCATAATATACCTATAACATTACAAATAAAAAATGTCGCGGTTAAGTTTAAATCCTTTTATTTATCTCATTGTATTCTCGTGTGTATTTCAAATCTTCGTTTTTTCTGAAAATCCATTTGTTGTGAACGATATATCTTCTAGTGAAAATGAAATTACTGATGATTTTAGTGGAGATTTAAGTGAAAATGAATTTATTAACAAGAGTGTTATTGTCGCAAAGAAATATGAACCAACATGGGAGAGTCTGGATAAGCGCCCACTCCCAAAATGGTACGACGAGAGTAAAATTGGAATTTTTATCCACTGGGGAGTTTTTAGCGTCCCAGCATTTGGAAGCGAGTGGTTTTGGTATAATTGGAAAACGGACGATCCCGCCACAGTTCATTATATGAAAGAGAACTATCCGTTAAAGTTTACTTATCAGGACTTTGCTCCTGAATTCACTGCAGAATTTTATGATCCTGGAAAATGGGTTGAGCTTTTTAAAAAAGCTGGTGCAAAATATGTTGTATTTACTAGTAAGCATCACGAGGGTTATACAATGTGGCCTTCAAAGTATTCTTTCGGTTGGAATGTGATGGACGTTGGGCCGAAGAGAGATTTACTTGGGGAACTTGTTACTGCTGTTAGAGAAACTAGTGATATTCATTTCGGTATTTATCATTCTTTACTGGAGTGGTACAACCCGCTTTGTATGGCTGATCGTTGGCATTTATTCTCAACGGATTTATTTGTGCAGCAGAAAACTATGCCAGAGTTATATGAAGTGGTAGAGCAAAAATTTAATACATTCAATATTCAATGTTGAAGGCTTTTGAATTCTATTATATATTTGTAGGTGGAGAATAATATTTTATTTTGTGAAACTCTTACAGGTCAACAAATATAAGCCAGAAGTAATTTGGTCAGATGGAGATTGGGACGCGCTTGAAGTTTATTGGAAATCAAAGGAATTCATAGCCTGGCTGTATAACTCAAGTCCTGTTAAAGACACTGTTGTAACGAATGATAGATGGGGATTTGGAGTTCCTTGTAAACATGGGGGATTCTTCACTTGCAAAGATCACTACAATCCGGGAGTATTAATGCCTTATAAATGGGAGAATGCGATGACCCTGGACAAGAAGTCGTGGGGATATCGAAGAGATGCTCAAGTAGAAGATTTTCGAACGCCAGAAGAAATTATTAGTGAGGTTGTTACGACGGTGGCTTGTGGAGGAAACATTTTGATTAATATTGGACCAACTAAGGAAGGAACGATTTCTCCGGTAATGGAAGAAAGACTATTGCAATTAGGGCAGTGGCTGGAGGTTAATGGTGATGCCATTTATAAATCCGTTCCATGGAAAGTTGCTCAGAATGATAGTGTTACTCCAGGGGTTTGGTACACTTCGAAACCAGGAGCGAGCAAAATTTTTGCCATGATTGTTGGAAAATGGCCAGGAAAGCATATTCAGTTGGGATCTGTAAATCAAGATATTGTTGGCGATATTAAACTATTAGGTTATGAGGGGGAATTAAGTTGTGTGAAGTCTGAAGTAGGGATTTTGGTGGAACTTCCGGATATTAATGTTGTGAAATCCAGGTGGGCTTGGACGGTGGTTATAAATGTTATGGAATAATTTTCAATTTCAATTGTTATGAAAAGGGTTGAAAGAATAAATTGTGAACTTAATTTTATTTTCTTGTAGTTTAAGAGTATGCATTAATTATGCTAAGGTTTTGAATAATTACTTATTTTCTGTGAAGTAGGTATCGATATTAATTTTAGGTGTAAGTGACAATTGTGATTCAAAATATGTTGGTATTTATCTTTCTTTATTTTGTTCTTAGGTGTTTATAAAACTGAGTTCGAACTTGTGTTAGTATAATCTATACACTTTTAGCCAGAAATATTTGGAGGTTGTAGGAATGATTGTTTGTTTAGATTATGAAACAATTTATTAGTATTAATTATTTACAGAAAAATAAAATATTTGAGACGGATTGGTTTCATAAAAATTTAATAGAACTATAAGGCATTCTCATCACCACCATTTACCAGTTGCTTGTAGATGTCTTTAAAAAATGAGCTGATTTCTGTAAATGAAGGTCTTTCATCTGGGTTTATGTGCCAACACTGAAGCATGAGTTTATATCTGCAAAAGAACAAAATTGAATCCAATTTTGTTTTGTAGGACGAAGTATTATGCCAAATATATTAATTTAACGTAAACCAAAGTAATCTTACATATCATCAGTACAACTAGAAGGAATAGTCATTCGAATCCCCCGTTTAATGTTCTCGATAAATTCTAGCGAGAATTTCTGAGTTGGCCAAGGAGGTTCGGAAAGGGAAAATATTTCCCAGGCAGTAATTCCGTAAGCCCATACATCGGATTTGGACGAGAAACTCATGTCTCTCAAAGATTCTAACGCCAGCCATCGCCAAGGAAGAGGAGTCTACAAAACCATCGTATTACCATTATAGATGAGTGCAAACGAAATCATTGCATATTATTTGAACATTACATTTTGCCTTTTAACGTAAACTGAATATTGGTATAACTGTCTTGCCAGTCCAAAATCCGTTATCTTGACAGTTTTCTTTGCTGTCAAAAGTACATTTCTTGCAGCTAAATCCCCGTGAATAACCTAGTAATTGGACAAAACTCTGTCAGATGGTGAGTCTTTTCATCACTTTTTGAAGTTAGTATCATTAACGTAACCTTTTTATACTCCAAATAATTCATTCCATCTGCAATCTGAAAACACCACTTTACTAAATCCTCTGTAGAAATTGCATCAGCTCCATCAAAATTTGAGTAAGTGTCACGTCTTCTACAAAGTGACAGTAAATAAAGAAAAAGAAAATTAGAACTAAACAATTCAAAGTCTAGGATACATAATATGATGTATAAATGAAGCTCACTTCGATTTTTGCATAAGTTGTCCATCTTTGACATAACTCATAAATAAACCTCTGCATCCTCTCAAAAAGTCTAAAAGACTTCCATAAGCACAGAATTCAACAACAATAAACAATTTTCCTGTTTAAAACACAGCATTTTAAGCCAGAGATAGACTGCATTCAAAGAAATAATAGCTATATAAGTGAATTAAAATAGATAAATCTTACGAATACGAATATCTGAAGTACAG
Organism: Novacerus sp. FZ-2019; assembly: GCA_036851875.1. Taxonomy (NCBI): domain Eukaryota; kingdom Metazoa; phylum Arthropoda; class Collembola; order Entomobryomorpha; family Tomoceridae; genus Novacerus; species Novacerus sp. FZ-2019. The sequence goes on from JAAXYV010000137.1 coordinate 6,933, forward strand.
GCTCCAATTAAGCTCACCACATTTTCATGCACTCCCATGTAAGCCATAACCTTCAACTCAGATAGTAATGCTTTGAAAAACAAAACATCGGTATTGTCTTCATCCACTGTTTTGACTGCAACAGTCATTTCAACATCATCGTTAAGATATATAGCTCTGAATACTTTTCCATATGCACCTTCTCCAAGAGGGTTGAGTTCATCTACGAAGGAAAGGAGTACTTCTTAGGTCAATACAAAGATTATAGGGATAAGCGCCCATTTTCTCTGAAGTTTTCGTTTTCATTTTCCAGTTACCACAGATTGATCCTATAGTGGCCTCAGCTTAGATTTTTCTTGCACACTGATAACCTCTGAAAGTGACCTGATCTTGAGGTCAAGGTCAAGGTCAAACATTGAAAACAAAATTATATAAACACGGATTTTATGATATTATAGGTTTACAAAGGTTGGCGGCACGGCACAGTGGTTTGTTTTGCTGAATTTGAACGTTACGAATTTGACCTTGACCTTGAATTCACGCGACCTTCACTGATACACTACCGTTAGAAAAATTGAAGCTGAGGTCTAGTAAGATCCGTTGAAAATAACTTGTGGAAAATCTTACCACGATTTGAACCAACGGAAAATATAAGTTGGCATTCTTATAATACATACGATTAAGTATAGATTGATTACCAATTATTAACTTCTCTAATGGAATTTCAAAGGCCTCTTTCTTGTACGGTTGACACGCAGCTTCATTCAAACCACTCGTTAAATTAACATTTGAGGGTGGAGGGTTTCCATTTACAAATTCTACAAGTTCGTTATCGTTGAGTGGTCGATGGGCGTCATTCATTTGCTGTAATTCCCTAATTTCTTGAATAAATTTATAGACAACGATTAAAGTGTAATATCTGTAGAAAAGGTATCCATTGTAGATAGTTATGGTTGGAATATGGAGCCCAAAGTAAAATGTGTGGATGTAGTAAATTGTTCCCGCATATGTGGCGCTGAAGAATGCACATATGATCCAGATCATAAGACCTTTACAATGTCTCTGTAATTTAAAGAGCGTGCTGCTAAGTTTATGTAAATTTAAATCGAATTATAATCAAGTGTATAGGAAAATGCGTACTTTACCTTACGACTTGTTTTGTAAAGAATGATGTCAAACCCAATTGAACTAATGACGTGAAAAGCGTAAGCAATCCAAATACTATACCGAACTGCATATAAATAATTTCCCGTGATTTTTAACTGAAATCGAGTTACTATTAAAAGGATTAGGAAAAGCAATTTAAATTTTAAACTCACTTGTAAAATCCTTGTAGTTATTTGTTCTCTCAAATTGCCACCGCTCCCACCGTTGAAAAACATCAATAACAATTAGCATAGTTCCTATAAAGATTTGACCCTGAATACAAAGTTGAAAATAAGAGATTAAGTTATAATCCAAAGTGTATTGATGTAATACAAAAAATTACCCAATTCAAAATGCATATCCATTTCACTGCCCCTTCTAAGAAGAATCCACAGCACGGATGAAATCTTTTTTTAAACAATTTCATTTCTATCAAACTAAAATATATTTATGGATTCTAGAGGACTAAAATTAAAGAGTTGCAAGAATAATTTAAAAAGATATAACAACAATTCTCGCATGGAAATACAGACAGCACAATGAACATAAAGCAACTATTTATTCTATAGGTGCCTAAACCAAATACTTTATTTTCTATTTTTCTTCCTTATTCCATTCAAGGAAATGCCAGCTATTTTTTTTAAAATACAATAACCATGATACTTTTCCTTTAAATAAATCGTCAATAACTATTATTTGTGTTAAAACAATCTGAGTCTCTTATGAATTAGGTAATTCTTCAACGGATGAAAATGAGTTAATTTAAAATGAACTTTTCAGTAGAGTTTCTAGGTTCTGTTCATAAACAAACTATTAAAAATTCTTTATAGTATACCTACTATTTATTTAGAATTAATAGTCGTTAGAATGTAATATTAAAATGTAATGGGTTAGAATAATGAAAGAATAGCTGTAGATGTAGTAGACCTCGTTAAAAGCTTCTCAGCAAGGAGTCCCTATACTCTATAAGATAGAAGCCTCATTACCCCATTGAATTGCCAATATAATAATTAACTATATTGAATTAATAGTACTACAATTTTTACAATGAAATGTCTACTATCTAGACATCCTCAGTTTTAAGTACAATGCAGAACTTGAAGACACTGGGGGATCGTGATAAAATTTTATATTCTTGCAAATGGATCCAAAAGTAATGATTTACGAAGTAAGCCCAATCAGAATTACTCACAAAAAAAGTTTATAGAGGTTCGCTTTAGTGATTATTTTCCGGATTTTTAAGTATATGTGCATTAGCGTGAAGCGATTTTTTGTAAATTTATTTTGTTTTGTTATAGTGCGCAAAAGTTGTGTGTTAGATTACTTAGTATGGCATGGTCATTTTTTTAAAATTCGGATGTCTCTTCTGCCTCCCCAAAGGGCTCGACCTTTTTTTCATTCAGCATTGTTCATATGGTGGAGCGATAAAGATTTAAAAAATTATTTATCTCTTTAATACCGCACAAAAGTTGCATTTTGGATTACTTCGTATCATTTAAATTGTGTTTTAAATTTGGATAATTCCTTCCTCCTTTTGATTAAATTGAAATTTTCTAGCAATAGAACAATGGAATAAATGAGAGAAAATTCAAATTAAGCAAATGAGGAAGGAATTATCCGAATTTTAAACACAATTACAACAATACGAAGTAATCCAAAATGCAACTTTTGAACGGTGTTACAGAACTAAATAAACTGTTTAATTTTTATCGCTACGCCATATAAACAATGCTGAATTTTATTTATTTTTACTACCCTAATGTGCATGCTGAAGATATTGACAGATCAGGGGAAAATTTTGCTTGCATGCTATGGAACTAAATGGCAACCTCTCCGCGCAAAGAACAAATTGATTTAAAAAAAATATCCCCCCAGTATATAAGTACAATCACTTTCTAACGAGGAGGGAATACTCAGTATTCTGATGTTTCAAATAATTTCGTTTGAAAGAGACCAAAACTTTATCAGAATTGATTTAATATACAACTTTTACACATAATATTCCTTTTAAACACAATATAGGTACAAGCTTCTGATTTCTGCTTTATCCTGCAACCGCTTTTATTATTTGAGGAGAATGATTAAATGGAATTCAACCTGCCTATAAGGTACATAGTGTGTGCGTGCGCGTGTGATGTTAAATGTTAAGTGTAAAATACTTACATAGATATTACATGTTTTCATTGTTTTAATTTTACAACCTGTTTATGTTCAGGTATTTCTCAGATATAAAAATTATCTCTCAATTAATGACGTGATGAAGAATGTTTAAAATATTTTCTTTGATGATGTATTGTAAAATCGTTTGCTGAATAAATACAGTAATTGAAGTTTTATACAAGAAATACAAATTCTGAACCAAAATTTGAAATTCAGAAAAAAAAATCGAATATTGTTTTTAATAAAATTTTGACAAGTTATAAATTCAACTAATAATTTTCCATAGCTACAGTAAAACTATTGCAGGTATGACTCGTAGAACCTACAGTGAAATCAGCGATCGTCTTGATATTCTTGGCAATACCAGAGGTACCCATGTTGAGGTTTAAAAAATACAACGTCCATATAAAATATTTGAGAATTTTTTTCGGGTATTAAAACGTATTGAGTTACGTTATTTATTACAGCAAACCTTTTTACATCATGCATTGAATAAAATTAACCACGGCTATAAGTATCGGAAGTAAACTATGTATAAGTACTAATTCATGTCTGAACCCTTGAGCTTTGACCCAATAACACGATCTTCAAACGTAGTCAAAAGTTACAAGTGTTTAAAATTATAAAATGGGTCTCTTGGGTTTGAAGTAATGTTTGACCTCTTGACCTTTGATGCGGTGATCCTATCTTTGAACTTGACCTGTCTTTTCACCATACGAATCTGTATACCAAATATGGTCAAAATTGGTTTAACTGTTTGGTAGTTTGCCTCCTGTCTCTTGGGTTTGAGGTCATGTTTTGACCCCTTGACTTTTGACTCAGTAAACCTATCTTCGAACTTGATCTGTCATTTGACCATACTAGTCTGTTCAAATGTCGAAAATCGAATTTGGAGACTATAAGTCAGCGCGTTCTTTACCACGTCATTAATTTAGGGACACCATGTACATTATACCATAACTTAATAAAAGTCAATCACACATTTTTAAACTACTGCATAGTGAAATTCAAGCATTTTTTTAAACTTAAAGCTTATATCTGAAAATGTAGGTCGGTTCTGTGGCTCCGGTGTCCAGCAGTCTTTCATCAAATCATATCTGAAACAATCACAGCAAAGTGATGGCTTTAATTTCTCAATAGAATTATTAGACTTAGGAATCTTCATGCATCATACTTGACAATTGGCTGCACAACTATCAAACGAATCTATTAGTATTATTTAATTCTCACATTGTATCTGTTGCAGCAAAAGGCTGAAGTAACCGTAATCCATTCCTCAATTTCTTAACGAAATCCAAACTATAGGCGAAATCTGGATAAGGAGTTTCTGATAGTGTAAAAATTTCCCATATTGAAATACCATAAGCCCAAACATCTGACTGGTGGGAAAAGATCATATCTACCAAGGACTCTAAAGCTAGCCAGCGCCAAGGTAAAGGAACCTGCCAACACCAAGTTTAACAAAGATTTAAATTTCAAATACACAGTACGATTAAAAATATAAGTACTATAGCGTACATTTCCTCGTTTTACATATACAGCATACATGTAAAGTTGTCTAGAAAGGCCGAAGTCTGCAATTTTCAAACTTCGTTTAGATGTTAGTAAAATATTTCTTGCAGCCAAATCGCCGTGTATAACCTTAAAAGAAGTCACAAAATCTTCTTCATTCACTCAGTATTCAGCAATATTAGGTATCAATATATACTCATAGTTTCTTTCTGACGTTTAACCTTTCTCTCAACAAGATATTCCATCCCTTTAGCAGCCTCATAACACCACCTAATCTGATCCTTTGTGGTTATAATTTCTTCTGAATCAGCATTTTCATACATATTCCTGTGAAAATAAAAGCACAGTAATTAATATGCAACATTACTCAATGTATTTGGACTGAGGGTTTTGAACTTGGTACATGAATTTCCTTTTTTCACACAGTGCACGAAAGTCCAAAATGCACGTATTGCATGAAAAGCCAGAAAATTTTCAGGTAACACAAAGTTATAAAAATGGAATCAGATACTGTTCACCGAGCAAATCAAACCAAAATTGGATGGCATTGTATTATGGTGCATTTCTACACCGTTTAAGCTTCGTGACGTTAAGTTTTGAGCCCAATTTTCTTACCGCTTAAAACTCGGCTACAAAATCATCAGGTCTGCACTCATCAGCAATTCTTTTCCAATAGAGCACAAAAAATATGGTTAACTGATGTGGCCTAAATTTGAATACCTGATTTATTCAAAAGATGGCTGACAAAAAACTGAACGTTTGAAAGATAGCCTGTGGAGTAGTATCAAAACGTATAATATAGACAGTATTAAAGAATTAATTTAAAAAATTCGATTTTTGGAAGTTGCCGACTCTCTAAAAATGCTGTCTTTAAACAAGACTATATAGGATATATACACCAGTTTTTCACAACTGACCCAGTTTCCAAATTTTTACCTTGCCCCTGCGAGATGAAGGAACGGGTGTAGATCTTCAAAAGGAACACCCGTTCTTGCCCTCCCTGATTGTTGTGTTTGCAGTGTTTTCAAATGGAATATACAGATGCATCTGTATATTCCATTTTTAGAGACATTTCAAAATTCGAAAAAAATAATCAAAATTTCGAATTCTTTCCATTTAAGTATTTGGAAAAGAACTGCTCTCATGTGAACAAAAGCAATAATAAAATCGTGCATTTTGTGCCTATGAAATTCCACACCTACTACTATAGCCATGTATTCCATATAACAGTGTTTAACAAAAGTGGTTGAAACCAAGTGTCAAAATCCCATATTTTGCTAGGAATAATACTGCTACACCTATCGGCAATGATCTGTCCATTTTTCACATGGTTGTTAAAAAGACCGCGACACGAACGAAGATATTCCTTCAAACTTCCGAGTGCACAGAATTCCACGACTATCAACAATTTTTCTTGGATTCAGAAAGACAAAAAATTAAATTTGCTCAGGTGGGTAATGAATGGTAGGTATAGACATTAAGTTTGTTTTACAATTACTATCTCTAATTTCGGAAGTGCAAGCTCCAAGTAGATTAACAATATTTTCATGCTTTCCAATGTGAGTCATAACTTTTAATTCATCAAGCAATGCTTTGAAATACATGACATCTGAATCTGGCTGAATTGTTTTCACGGCAGCAATTACCACCGAATTTTCCAATTTAAGATGACCCTTGTAAACCATTCCATAGGCCCCTTCACCAAGGGGATGGTCTTCGTCTATAGTTAATTCTTCTGCAGGGATCTCAAAGGTGTCTTTCTTGTATGGTTGAGCCGATGCCTCCTCCAGTACAGTAGTATTTACATTGTTAACATCAACGGTGGAGATGAATGATCCTGCAGACGATTTTCCTTCTTCGAATTCAACGACTTCAATTTCTGTCAGTCCTCTACGTCCTGCTTCTACAACTTTTTCTAAACGAATCTCACGCATAAAGGCATAAACCACAAATGATGTATATAGTTTCAAGGTAAAGTAGGCCATGAACAGTGCAAACGGTGTAATTTTCAGACCAAATTGTGCAACATTAAACCAGTAGAAGAACAGCAGCAGAATGTGATTGATTAGATGGAAAATTTGCCAAATTTTACACCTGACGATATTTCGCTGAAAGTAAAATTACAAATACTGTGTTTGTATAATTGTTATAACGTAAATACCGTATTTAGTTAAAAGATGGCGTAGTCTTAAATGATGGCCTGCATCTTAAGATGGCGGGGTGAAAACTACACGATTGAACGATATCTAAGGAGAATAAACTCGAATAGTGTCCAAATGCATAAAATAGAAAATATTTTGAGTGGAAGATTTGAATTAAAAAATCGGGTTCTGGAAGTTGCCGAGTCTCCAAAAAAAAAGTTTGGTTTAGAAGTCCGCCTACCGGCCATCTTTCAAACACGGTATGCAAATATTACAATAGTACATATATAAATTAACTGAGAATGTACCTTAAAACTTGCTCGATACAAAAATACACCAGTAAATCCCCCAAGACAAAAGTGCAGCGACATTCCTAACCAGGATGCCAGCCGAACTGTAGTTAATTGAAAAGTGATTTTGTTAACCCGATATTCTGTGGCTAAATCATAGGTACATCTCCCACAACGCATCACATAAAGGTACTCTACAGACTACTGAATCTATGTTTTAATTTGTAATTAAATTAAATTATAATCTCTTCGTGGTTCACCTTGAGGTCAATTGATTTAGAATTAACAATAATGCATCTCTCAGTGTTGTTACAAACGCACCATGTATTTATGTTGTTTACATTGCTTTTGTCAACTTTGATTGTGATAATTGTCTGACAATCTAGATCAGCTTGGTAAAGTAATGCAGAGGTATGTAGTTAGGGTGCGTAATAGCTTACAGGAGGTACTAATTTAGTGCGGAATGTTTATTTATAATAGAACAATTATCACATTACTGATTTCACTTCATTATATTTAAATATCATTAATATTTGGCCATGGAATTTGAAATGGAATTGTACAAAACAGAATTGTCATATTCTCAGAAATACATTTCCATCCCACTCTTCAAAAGGTTCAAAATCACAGTGTAAAGTATAGACAAATTGCTTTCTACGATTTCCCTCAAACTTCAGTTAACCTTCGAAAAGATCCCACAGTCCATTTGGCCTGCAGAGGTCACCAAAGGTATGTAAGGCGCAATCATCACCAAGGTTTCAGTTTGGTAACCCCTTTGAGATAGGAGAACCGCGAAAGGTTTTTGAAGCTACCTAACTGAAACGTTGTTCAGGAAGTCAAGATCTATCTCTGTGAGAAGTTTGAGAAAATCCTGTGATACCCTTTATTAAAATACCCAAGATTTGGTTTGCAGTTAAACTAAACCAAAATTTAAAAAGGTTTTGTTATTCCTATCGAGATTATTTTAACACTGTAAATACGTTGATTAAATAATTCTTGAAATCTCACCGTAGTATCCTCTGTAGTTCATATCCGT